>ML779729.1:570740-626334 GCA_009831015.1 Picea engelmannii
AAGAGAGCCTAGCCATATCTACACTCCTTTTTCTTCCTCCCTTTAGCTAGCCGTACCATTTTGACTTCAAGAGGAAGGGGACATCCCAGGCCTAGGTCATCTACACCTAGGGCCATTTTCTTTTAGGGTTTTATGAAAGAGCCTTGCCTTAGCAACACTCTCCCTCTTTAAGCCCTCTTGTCTTGACTTTGTATTTCATTTGAGCTAGTTGTTTGCCGGGAAGGAGGAGAGAGCATGAGGCACTGCTTTAGCAACACCAGAGTAAGCCTCTCTCCCCTAGGGTTATGATTTTGAAGCTCTACTTTAGCAGCACTTCAAAACTTATCCCTCTATTCCTTTAAAATCTCACCCCCTTCAACTCTTGCATCCTTGAATTATGACTCCATTAAACCCTAAGGCACTGATCTAAGTCCTCCAACGTTGAAGTAAGAACTTGATCTAAACACTCTAAATTTTTTTCAATTGAAACCCTAACTACACTAACCCTAGCTCTAGCTAACTTACTAACCCTAGCTACTAATGTCATCCTTGGTTATTACATCTTTAATGAAACAACGTTTCATTTTATGAGCAATTGAATGGTAGTTAAAGGAATTAATTGAGTTAAGTATCGATTTGTTGCATTGAATGCCATATCGTTCTAGTATTTATTGGTGAAGTGACATTTACTTTTACTACTATTTTGTAAACATTGACTTCGTCAACATTTACTTTCAAATTTCTTATATTGAACATCAAATAGTCTCTATATGAAGTATTAACCCATTGAATAGCTTGCACGTATCAGTTTGCTGTTGTTTTGTTTCAGGTAGGTACACTTCTTTTGGTTTTACTTTATTATTGGTTGTTTAGTTGGGAACATATGATTGGTGGTGATCTATGAAGGGGGAAACTTTTCATTGTATGATTATCCTTTAGCCTCTTCAAAACCCCAGGTCACCAGCGACATCTCCCCTGGGCCTCACCTCCCTAAAGAGAAAAAACCATCCCATCGTGGTGACATTGGGTGGGATAGGTTCCTGTTATGCCAGTTTGACTCTCTACTTTGTAGCCTCTTCTCCTATCTACAAACTGTGCGATAAAATATCCTAGAGGTAAAGATCAGAGGGTGTGACTCGAAGATGCATTTTGATATTCAGAGGGAATGACTACATGCCAGTGTCAATTAGATTCCTGGAAGGATACCACTAATGCGGGATGAACAAGTACCTGCACACATGAAAATCGAATACCCAACGTGAACAATATTTGAAGATAAAGAAAATTTAACAGTTATTCAATAAGAGGTGGATGTGAGCATGCATACCTGAGTGTGAGTATGGTAAAAAAAATGCTCCCCGAGGGCTGGGAGTGAAAAGTGGCCTGGGGAATATGATTGTGTAGGTGAGGGGATTCTGGTCCCATGGCTGAAGACAGATAAAAAAACAGACGTTCGGAGCTCCCGGAATTGAGTCAGGAAGTTTGGAAAAACAAACTATATATAACTGTAGGGCCCACAATGCCACCTCATTTGTACCTATTGTCGTAGTGAGTGGACGAGCAATTTGAGAGAATATTTGGAGATTCTGGGTGATCGAGATAACCATTCTAGGATCCCTGAGTTTCAGGTTAGTTGTCGTATCCTCCTGCATAGGGTTTTTTTTTGGATCGAGCGGTGAGATTGTCCAAGTAGGCGAGAATGATTTGAGTGAGATCATGAAAAATGTATGTCATGGCACATTGGAAAGTGGCTCCTACATTCTTGAGGCCAAAAAGCATGACACAATAAGAAAAATTACCCGAGGGGGTAGTGAATGTGGTTTTGTATTGATCAACTGGGTGAATTTGAATTTTGTTCTAGCCAAAGAAATTTCCCATGAAGGATAGAGCCTCGTGACCGGCGCAATAATTGATAATTTGGTTGATAAAGGGTGTTGGAAATTTGTCTTTGGGATAGGCGTGGTTGAGATTGTGGAAGCCTGTACAAATTTGGATAGTGCCCTATTTTTTGTTGACAGGGACGGGGTTGGAGACCCATGACATATATGTGATGGGGTAGATGAACCCTGCAATGCTTAATTTGTCAATTTCGGCCTTGATGGCTGCTGCTTTGGATGGGTGTAAAGGACATTGTTTTTGATGGACAGGTGTGATATCAAGCCAGGTGTCGATACGATGTTCGACAATAGAGGGATCAAGGTCAGGAATCTATGTGTAAGACCAGGCAAAGATGTCCCGGTAGTCCTGGAAGAGAGCTTTGTAGGTGGTGATTTCAACAGGAGAGCATGCAGCGCCAATGATAATTTCCTCTATGACTCTAGACTTGATGGAAATATCAATTTTGATGGTGGGGGAAATATTGCCCATGTTGCCTTCTTCAAAAGCGTCGGGGGAAGGGATAGGGTTCTTGAACCAATCTATAGGTCCCGTTGGGAGAAAATCCTTGGTTTCTACTGCGTAGATGGGATTTTGGTTAGGAGGCCCGATGACTTCCTATGAATGAAAAAGCGCTCTGTGGTGGAGCGCATCCCATGGGAAATCAGGTTTAGTTAACTCCTTAAGGATGTCTTCATCACAGTGAAACTATCGAGAATATAGGGGATCGAAAGGAGTGAATTTGGTGACTGTCATTGTGGGGTTGTTGTCTAGTGGTGACGATGTAGAGTGGTTATCGTAAGGAGGTTGCGATGGTTCACTCGACATAAACCAAATATTGAGATATTGTGCGTTGAAAATGGTAGTCGGGCGTAGAATTTCCGTGGGGAAATTAATTGGAGAATTGAGGGTAACTCCTCATATAAATCATCTAGGAACCATGGGGGAGTAGGGAGTGCCTCAGGTTCTGGTGAAAATATATGAACCATATCAAGTGATGGGGTAAGGGTACTCACTGGTTCTGCTGGAGGAGGGGGTGTATGATTTTGAATAAGGGCCAATTGGTGACGCCTATATTCAATGATCATAGGACATTGATATGTGAAATGGTCAAGTGATTCACATAGAGAGCAAGGACATCACATACATTTGTTGACTAAGGTTGTGACATAATGGATGTAGGTGACATGTGTTGGGGTGGGTTCTTACTGAGAGATTTGGCATACGGATTTTAGCATCTACTGGAACTACGGTAACGCTGGACAATGGTGTGTGTAATGGCCATATTTTGAATAGATGGCGCATGTGAATTTGGTTCACAGTCCTTTTCTACTTGTGTTCTGGGAGATATAGGCAGTACTGGAGGAAGCGACGAGCGATGGTGGTGCTCAAGGGAGTTGAATGAGATTACGTAACTTGGGGAGAGATGGGCACTTGTTGGTGGGGTGCTCGTCTTTCTCACATAACGCGCAAGGAGGTTGGACACATGGGGGAAGTGGAGCAGTGGGCTCCTTATTTTTTCGTCTTCCCCTAGCTGTAGCAGGGGTGCTAATGAGTGGGGGTGTGGGTGAGATGGTGGGGGTAAGTATGGGAATATGCATCGAGATTCTTCTATTTGAGGAGGGAGGGATGGTTGAGGGACCATATAAGGTGGATGGAGATACCATACTAGGATTGCTAACACCATGTTAGGAAGGGTGAGCATTGTGGCTACCTGGAAAGCTTGTACACTTGATGGGGGGTAAAAGAAAGGGAGTTGGGTAATGGATTAGGGAACTGTTTCCCAAACTGGGATATGGCCCTGGGGGAGGGGAAGATCAAGAATGGGTAGAGATGAACAAATTCCAAGATATTCCTGAGGGAGGTATTCTGCGACTAATGGGACGTCAGGGGAAAAAGAGGCCTCGATGGGAGGGAGAATATCTTCAGTTGTCGTTCCTTTGGTGGAAATGACACATACTTATGTTGAGGGATGGATGAGCGGTGGTGCTCTTTGGTATGTCCCTAACAAGGATGGGTACTTAAAAATTATGGGGCCCATCTCGATGAGTGGATAGGCATCTGGATTAGTGTGGAAAAACGAGAGGATATTGTCGATGTTGGATGAAGGGTTAGGCTCATAATGTGATACCTGATCAATGGTAATGATCTTTCCGTTATGGGGAAACATCATGGTTCGGAACATGGAAGAGGCGACTGCCTTCATGACATACATGTAGCTATGACCAAACAAAATATTATAGTTGAGTGGGGCATCGATAACCTCAATGTCTATAAGGATGGTTTTTTCCCCAAGTTCGATGGGGAAATTTTGGAAGAGACCCTCGGGAGACGAGGGTCGTCCATAGCTCTCGGAGTAATAGCGGATGGTATTAGCTCTAGAGAGCCAAGTTTCTTCCAAACAGTTTTGGAAATGATGCATGTGGATGCACCTTTGTCAATGATGCATCGGTGAATGGTGATGTTCTGGATTTTAACTGATATTTGAAAAGAGACAATAGCGGGGAGACGAGGTTCTCCACTGTCGAGATCAAATGTGATGAGTCGAGTATCAACAAGGTCAACTTACCCTAGAGTGGAAAGTAATGACTTCTGTTGAGTAGGATAGGTTGAAGAACTTCTAAGACTGACATGACAGCAGGGGATTGGTCCAAGTCATCGACCATATTATAATTGTGAGCTGCCCTATCTTGAGGGTTATGGATATTCCTTCGCAATGGGATGCGAGGGATGCGAAGAGTTGTCTCATTATTAGGGCGTGAAATCATCAAAGGTGGGCTATTCATGACTGGGGTGGCCTCCGAGGTAGTGGGAGTTGGGTCAGAGGGTGCACTGTATTGATGACTGCGTGTTTGTAGAAGGACCTCTTCCTCACTAGTGAGGAGGATAGTTCAATCTGCCGAAGTGCCTGGGTTATGATATGGTCCTACCTATGGTGGGGTAAGGTGCATATCTTGTTGGGTGTTCATCACCCCTTGACGTGGTATGGGTTTTTTCAACACGGTTGGGGGTGGGTGATGCTCATATTGTTGCAGGGCCTATGGGGGGGCAGGCAGGGCTGGAGGATGTGGTCCATTGCCGGATTCTTTCATCCATTTGAAGTCTGCAATTTGGGGGCAATGGTGAGTATAATGGACATACTCAATGCAAAGGGCACAAGGGAAATTTGTCTGAATATTGTTGTTGTTATTTCCTTGGCGTTTGTTGTTATTTCCCCCTTGAGGTTTTGGGTTCCCCTAGTTCTGGTTTCCCTCTGTAGGTTGGTTTTGCTAGGGTTGGTTCTGGTTTCCTCTTGGTCTGAGATTATTATTGTTTTGGTTTTTCCCTTTATTTCTAGCATTGTTCGACTACTGGGATGGACTAGCCGTATTTAGTTGTTCAAAATTTTGGTATTGTTGAATGAGAGATGGTTGGACAAAGTTAACCCCATATGTGGTTGTCCTTGTGGTGAAGGAATAGGCTGGGGGGGATCAATAAATGGAAAGTACAGATTATGCTGTGGTAACGATCCATAGGATGCATAGGAAGGCATGGTGGTTTCACTAGTGTAAGCAGAGGTGGAGGGGGTATTGGAATTAGGTTGAGCTATAGGGCGTGCTAGCGGTGGTCCACTGGTGGGTGGAGGAAAGGTCAAGGGGTATGGTTGTGGATAAGGGGGGGGATTATAATAAGGGGGTTCACTGTATGTAAGTGGATATTGAGGGGTTCCATACATTGGTGGTTGTTGGGGATGTGAATTGTGGTGTGTAGTGGTACAAATCAATCCATCCGCTGAGTGCGACATCCTAGGTTTGTCCTGACTGAATGGCACAGGTCTCAGGGCATCAGGTAGTACTGTATACAAGTACCCTGACTGTGATTAAATGAGTTTGAACTATTGGGCCTTTCTAATGGCTTCTTCTTCAGACTGGGGGAAGGTGGTGGCCACATCTTTGGCAAGGAGGGAAACAAGTGATTTGAGGAACCAATTGAGACATTGTTGTGGAGTAGCTTCAACTTTGCAGAGACTACGCCACCGACACCATTCGTGAATGTGGTCAGCGATGTGCATGGCGGAGTTTTGTTTAAATTCCGAGTAGTTTGAGGGCATTGTCATGACTAATTGGTAGTTGAAAGAAGGTCAAGAATGATTTTTCTAAGGATTCAAAGGTCACATGGGACCCAGATTTTTCTTCTACATACCACTTAGCTGATGGGATAGTGAGTGTATGTTGAAATAACCTTAATCGGACTGAATCTTCCATGATACTATTTGAAGAGAACCATAAGTGAAAGGTCATGATATGGTTGGTGGGATCGTCTCCCGGTTTTCCTTCAAACTTGGGGATGTCTAAAGACAATTTGGTAGGCATTGCTAGCCATGTGGGATTGTGAAATAAAGGATCATTGATGATTTTAGTTAGATCTGGTATGTTGAGGGAATCCAAGTATGGAATTTGAGGTGGTAGCGGAGGATTAGGTCCAGCCATAGTGTGGGTGTTTTGCATACCTGATCCTTGAGGGGGACTAGGTGAGTTTGTACTTCCCCCTTGAGAAGAAGTTGCCCCCCTACTTCTGTGGAAAGGAGAGTGTGGGGGTGTTTGACCTTGGGAAGTGGACCCAAGAAGAGTGTAACCAAGCAAAGCTGATCCCAAGATAGTATCACTCACAGGGGTGTGGGGAACTATGGTTGATGAGTTGGAAAGACTAGGAACTCCCCCTAGAATGGGAGGGAGATTTAGCAAGCATCTGGAATGACGAGGGTTCTGTGGGTCCCCTATGATGTCCAAAAAGAAAGGTGGATGTGTGAAAATGGTGATGAGAGCAATTAATGAACATGAGACTTTGTATAATTTGGAACTTCACAATATATCTCACAATCATATGTAATCAGAAGAACAACATACATAAATCAAAAGAAACATACATGTGGGTAGGTGGATTTTGTCTGTGTGGGGGAACAAAGAAACAAATTCTTGTGTCCTAAAAGACGTAACGTCCTTCCTCTCAAATAACATTGGGCCTTCCAATAACACTCAACAGTGGGCCTGAAGCCACCAAAAGAGGAACTAGTGAAGGATGAAGTAATCAATTATAATGAGGGGTAGAGGGTACATATCCCAAAAGAGATGGAGATATTTCCTAATAGCCACACAAAATCCGATCAAGGTGAAATTGCAGCCCACAATTTCCACCTGGGTAGATGTCCTAAAA
The DNA here is from genome assembly GCA_009831015.1 of Picea engelmannii. Classification (NCBI taxonomy): domain Eukaryota; kingdom Viridiplantae; phylum Streptophyta; class Pinopsida; order Pinales; family Pinaceae; genus Picea; species Picea engelmannii. The sequence goes on from ML779729.1 coordinate 577,788, forward strand.
TTTGGTCACTAGGTACCTCGGTCAAAGTGAGACATTTAGATTTTCGGCCTAAGAAATGGGTGACGGGTTGGATCCCGTCCAAGAGGTGGGTGCCTCAAGGGGGGATGCATAGAACAACTGAACCTCGGCCTTCAACCCTTCACGGGTATCTCCCTGCCTTATGGTGTTAGGAACACTTGACTTGGAGGATTTAAAGTTCCCTATTTGACAACTTCTATTGTTTGAAGATGTGAGAACCATATAACTAGGAGTTATTTGGATGCCTATCCCCAAAATCCTACCTAGACTAAAAAAATTTCTTTTGGCACCTCCTGTGGAAGAAAACTTAGTGAGTTTTTATAATTTTTTTAGATGTGGTTGTTTTGAGAGATTGGGGGTGTGAGCCGATCTCTTTGAAATCAAGTGGGAGTGGTTAGTTTCGTCAAGAGAAGGGTGGGGTGTTTCAGAATCCCTTTGGAGGAAACTTACTTCAACCTCCACGTTTTGAGATGAAAACTATGTGAGTGAGTAGTGAATTTTGTTTGCGAACAAGTGAAAGTGTGCCAATATTTTTAATAAATTAGGTGTCACCTTGCTACATGTGGACTTTTCTTGGTCCTTACAAGTCTTGATTACCTAATTAACTAAATGTCATTGGTACAACCTTGTGGAATTTTAAAATCCATAGGAAACTAACATGTGGACATGTGGGTCCTTACTATTCCTTTAACTCCCTAATGTGATTTAATATAAGAAAGCTTTGAAACTATCCTAGATTGTGGACATGTGGGCATGTATGGACCTGTTACAAAACCTTAAAACTTCCCTAGTGCTTTAATCTAAGAAAGTAAATTTCAACACTATCCTATCTTTGTAGCATGTGGGCATGTATGGGCCCGTTACAATCTTTAAGATGTGTTTAAAAAATAAACTAAGAGGAGTCCCGAGGGGCCTGTTGTCCTCTCCTAAAGATTTTGTATTTTTTAAGGGAGATGAAATTTTCCTTCAACCTTTTTTTGATTCTCAAGATCGCTTTGGGGCATGAGAGAATATCATACTCAATGATTGATATCCAATTTCTAGTCCCAATGCAAGTTTTATATGTGATGTAGAATGATTCCAACTTAAACTTTAATCAAAGCAAGCCATCCATGTGGCAACATGAAAGAAAAAGAGGAAAAATAATGATTTTTAACCCCTTAAGTGCCTATGTGTTTGACTAATCCATTTATATGGAGAGGGAATGTAAGTGTGGTGCAGATTACAACATGCATAAAATCAATTTTAAGAAGGCTATGGGCCCTCCACATATCACAAAAAACCTTACAATGTGTAATTTTCTGAGCAGATGCGCGGGTCTCAGAGTAGACAGAGGCACTGTGAGCACCAATGCGTGAAATGAAAATGCTTTATGGGCGCAGGTGCATAGAGGGTGCTGAGAAATACTATGGGTTTGGCGCATGTGCGCATCATGTGTGACTGTGGGCCACTAAACTTGTGCACGTCTGTCACACGGCCATGAAGAAAATTCTAAATGAAATTCTCTCAACTCAGCTTTGAATTTGGCTTTCTGCAGGTTGGCTTGGGCCAATTACGGTTCCTGCAAGTTAAATAAACAAAAGGAAGAGCTAAAATTACCCAAATAGGGGAGGAAATTGATACCTTTCCCCAGTGGAGTTGCCAATCTGTTGCACCTCTTTTGTCCCCTAAATGGGAAAAATAGAGATGCTTACAAGCCTAGTTGGGTAGCTAGGCAAGACAACAGGAAAGGAAAGGGTTAGAAAGATAAAGCATAAAAGATAAACAAAGAATTAAACTAAGAATGATAAAAACAATTAAACTACGGTGCATAAGAACATAAGAACAAGGAACAAACAAGACTCATGCCACCAAGGGAAAGGATTGTATTAGTGGAAAGAAAACACCGAAAAGAAAGGGAGACTTTGGGTCCCCTCTTCCTCCAAGGGAGGGCTCTTGGACCCCCAAATATTGAGCTCTTCTTACAAATGAGGAAATATGATGAAATGGTGAAGAGAATCCAAAGCACATTCATTCTAGAGGTGATATGAATGGCTAAGTGCAATGGTGCTAGCATACTCTTGATGAGGAAAGAGGATCCTCCAAGAGAATATAAACAACATAACAATACAAATGAATTCCTTGAAAATCTTGGCTTCCTTTTATAGCATAACTTTGAGTCATTTTTCAACCAGCTTTTAGTGTGAACAAGGGGCCATTTAGGGCACCCTTAGGTCTTTGAACAACCACCTAGCCAGATTCAGCCAAGATTTGAGTGTCAAATCGACTTGGAAGCTGAACCAGAAGTGGGTGGGAGGCCGACTAATATCATAAATGCACCATTTTTTGCGTCCACAGTCATGCATCGTGTGCATGCGTGCTTTTTCCTACATTTTTGAATGCACATGTGCGCGCGCTCCCTGTGTAGTCTTAGTGCATGCTGATTTTATTGCTGATTGTATAGTTTTGGGCCTTTTGGAAATGCATTTTAGGTCCATGGGGGAATTAATATGTATCTTGAAGATGCTGGATTCCTGTAACCATTTGTAGATGAAATTCTGGTGATAACAATAATATCCATTAAAAAATGCACTTATCTACATGTTCTTGAGGTTGTCCAAATCCCTCATATTTATCCTTATATCTGTTCTCTTTCTATGCACCGAATCTGATGCGCAGTAGCCTTTTGCACTGAAACCAATTGTTGATCTTTGCCTTGTGTGTACCCCACCATCTTGTAGGTGTAGCTTTTAAATAAATATCTAAAACTGGTAATCTCTAATTTTTTATAACCTCTACCTCAAACTTCATTAAAAATTATTCTAAATCATTCAAGACATAAAAAGTAGGAGGTTCTCTTACCTTTTTACTGACCCATCTCAACGCGTGCATCATTCTGGTGCATCTCCTAGTAGATAATTCATGTAGTCGCTGCTGCCAATTTTCTAGTCCCATGTCAGATTCTGAAGCACAAGAACTAATACTCCTCCATTCCATCCGTAGTTGGGTTTATATAATCCTCTTCGTGCATGGTAGTTTTGTATAACTAATTCACATCGTCTTTGAGAAACTTTTCTGTTGCAGGTTCCACATACCTTCCTCCTTTTGAGGGATCTAATGGCACAATAAATCTGTATTCTCCTGATTAAAATATCATCTTTATTGTCTTCAAATTGATAATAGCATGGTTATCAAATCCCAATCCTGACCTAACAGTGCTGGATATGGCAATGTGTGTTCCACTATGTCAATGAATTCAAAATCAGCCATGGTGCACACACCATCTAAATCTATTGGAATCCCCTTCAACCTACCAATTAGAACCACTCCGTGATGATTTTCCAATTTCAACTGAATAGGTGAATACCCTAGTTGTGGTTCTCCCATAAATTCCCAAGTCTTCTTTGGTAGAACATTAACTTCAAACCCTAAGTCTAGTATGATATCCCCCATATTGAAATCTCCTATGTTGACATTCAATCTGAATTCCCTTCTAGTTCTTCTCTTCTTTCAGACCCGATTTACTCTTTTTACCCCTTCTTCCCCAAGATTACACTTTTCTAACAAATTCTGTAGTACTTGTAAGGAATTTTTATCATTAAGCAATTTGACACAGGCTCCCAAAAAGTTTCTTAAGTTACTTACTTGTTCTGAAGACTTCTCTTTGCTAGTCTTATCAAATAATGAAGGCATGTCATACAATGGTATCTCATCTACTAGATTTGTTCTTGAAGTGGACACAATGTTTTCCTTCAAGATATCTTGTCTAGCTTCCTTGAATATCTCTTTCTCTTTGTGTGCATCAAACTTATGTTCCGACGTTGTATTCTTCCTGACCCACTGGTATTGGTCTTGATCCTTCTTCGCTGAATCTTCTCCTGTCTTAGCTCCACCTCTAGTGACATGTTAATCTTCTTCTCTATTTTCCACCCCGATCCATTGCACATTTTGATTAGTCTGGTTTCTCTTGTCTTGTATCTTTATCAAAAGTGTAGGACAATATTTTGTTTCATGGTATGTTGTGCGACAATACATACATGTCATAGGTGGCTATGGGCAATCTCTTGCATAGTGCCCTAGTTTCTGACAGTTATAACAATTAACTGGTCCTATACCTCCTCCAAAGCCTCTTCCTCCATTAATTCCTCCTATGAAGCCTCCTTTGTTTCCTTGATTATCTTTTCATGGTGTGTTATATTGAGGTCCTTGATTATACTGCAACTACATGTTATTGTACTGCAGTGGTGTTGCATGTTGAGGAAAAGGTATGGAAAACCTTACTCAATCATTTTCAGATCTTGCTGGGCTAAGAAAATATAGTTGGGGATGTTACCTGGGGTTTATAGCCTAAAACAAAATCACTTAATCCATAAGTATTAAGTACAAAGGATCAAGGGTGGTTTTATGTGTTAAATATAACAATGTAAAAGACATAAACTTAAAAAAAGTTACATGAATGTGTACACAAATTATACAAATGCGTACATGGAGATAAAAGTGAAATAATGAACCAGATCATCCAAAACACATGTGTGAGATTGAAAAAGTAATCTAATTTTTCATTTTTTCATTATGAGATACAAAACTAAGTTCTCTCTACAAACCCCTGCGAGGGTAGGGACCAAAATCAAATTTAGAATCCTTCGATGGGAACCATACAAAAAGACTCTGTCAATCAAGAATAAAACTGAAGCTAAATATATGGATCAACTTGCCACAAAATGTTGTCACTTGACTCTGCAAGATATTCTTTATCAATCATGAAAATCAATTCATGCACAAACAAAAATACACAGACCGCCAAAGATAAATCATACACCTTTAAAACAAGCTACTGAAATATGTGATTCAATTTTTGAATCCCATTGCCTTCAATAAGACCCCGTTTTCATCAAGAGGATTAAGATTTTTGGTAAACTCAGAATGAATGAAAGTCAAAATTATCTCACTAGTATAGATAAAACCTTATGGCTGTAGTTATCCTTCTATTCTCTCTCTCCTTGTCTCTTCATCTCATTGAGCTTTTATTCCTCCTCAATAAGTTAGGGTAGTTCAAATACCTTTCTTTAKTTAAGTCAAATTAACTTAACTAATCAATTTGAGACAAATAAATAATAATAATATATAAATAAGGGTCTTAAATAATAACTAAATAGGTGGGACCCCTTGTGACTCCCAATTATTTCTTTTAATAATCATCAAACATGAAATATAAAAATCAATCATAAGATTTCAAATATATCCTCCTTGTAACTCCCATATTCAAAGTTATGATCAAATATTTTAAATATCATTAAAATATAATCTCATCATATCCAAAAAAATATTATATCTATACTATCCCAAAAAGAATGCCTAAATATATACTTGCTGTCCAAAACTTTGTCCAAGTGAAAATACTGTCTTCAACATATGAAACAACATTAATCATCATCAAAATCCATATTTACTATGAGAGGCATTAGGCCTCTTCTCACTACTGTCCCGTTTTGAATTTTTTGTAGCAACCTTTAGTTGGTTGGATCCTTGAGGCTAAACTGCACTGATAACATGAGAACAATCATCCTTAAGATGAAGGCATGAAGACACATATTTGGAAGATTCTTTGGATGAGTTAGAGTGAGCGGATATTCCTTTTCCCTTGTCCTGCACAGGCTCAAGGACATCTGTTTTTAATATTTTACTGGCATGTGATGAGGGGGTAATGGAAAAGAAGCAGGAGGCCAACCGTGGTGATGAATAGTAGGCTAGTGGACAATCTCTTTCCAACCATCGTTGGTGGGCAGTTTTGGTCACATTGATACATGAGGAGGGACTAGGATGCCAAAAAAGTTTTGATGTTCTTGGAAGGGTGGTATTTTAGGTTGAGGTTGGAGGATCCCTTGGCCTACTAGGTTGAAGAAACCAACTTGGAAAAGATGGTTCAATTCTTGGGGGTCAACATCAAAATGTATGCAGAACCGGGGTCTTCTATGACCCCTCTTCCAATTTCCACTACCTTTGTTACCTCTGCTGAAAAAGCTCATCCTAAAGCAATGTTCCAATTAGTTATGAAAACTCTCAACAATTCATGCATCAAACTTACCTAAATAAAATCAAAATTTGGCTCTATCATCCTCAACAAAAGTGCATACAATCAATCCATTCATCATATTACTCAAATCAATAATTAATTTCTATTTAACAGGGAATGTCAGGGTTTTTGGGAATATGAAGGGTTGGTAATGAATGAAAAGTGGTAGCATGGATGGGGACCACCAACAGATACTGTTCAAGAAACATCAAAACAATACTACCATATCCAATTTAAACACCAATCACTCCCATTTCCTTTTTATTATTTCTTTTGAAATGTCATTTACAATAATAGAACATGGAATTAAAATGAATCTGGGAAGATGGTGGGCTTGTAAGGAGTGAAAAATGATATAATGAACGAGAAATGAAATGGATATTGTTCCATTAAATAAAATAACATTTACCTTTAGAAATGACATACCCTTAATTTCCAAAAAGAACACTTTAAACTGTAGGTAATATAAAAATTAAAACATAGTAACTTTCATATCAAACCCAAAGCAGAGCTCTAGAACTATCAGACTCAACCAATTAATTCTTATTGTTTCTTCCTTCATGTTTGACCGAACAATAACACCACTTATATACATACTATTCATAATTCCAACCATCATCGATCATACACAAAGAATTTTAGATCAAACATGAGGAGGTTGAGAAGAAGGACATGCCATCGAACTTAACCATTCACATCAATCGATTTCAATTGCTACACAATGGACTAGGTTCGAGAGTATTTATTCAATTAGCTGGTCACTTTTCCATTTTCTAAAAATCAAATGACTCGATCCCAAGACAACTATAATCAATTTCAATCCACTGTAGAATTTGTTTTTTTCCTTTACATAGTCCTTGTCATATGATAGGTTATCAACATAAGCATTCCATCAATTAAAATAGGACACACCCAGTGAGCAATGGAGTGCAATATAAGCCAAAAAATACTCAGCATACGAGGTTGGTATCAATATTCCACTATTTTCTAAGTGACAGGTCGGGTTTGAAACCCTGATATTCTTTTATTTTAATCAATATACAATCTTCAAAACAACCAAAACTCCTGCATGTAGTCAGCCAATAAACCAAGCAACCAATCTCTCTACTATCAGGTAGACATATAAACATTTCAAAACCCAAGTGTAGTTTACAAAATTCACGACAACTGAGAACAATGTTTGAACAAACAGGTGGATGAGACAACTCAACAAGCGGGGTTTGTAACATGAAACAAAAAACCTCCAATAAATTTACAACAAGGATGGACACAATCTCTTCCAAGGTGGTCGTAAGGTAAAATCCAATTCTGCATTCATTCAAACTGTGGAATTCCATCTCGACAGGGCCACAACTCTCTCATGAATGGAGCAGGAGGTTAAAATTACCACAAAAAGAACCTAGAACCCGACTGTTCCTTTTTTTTATTCACCATAAAAAACCATCCAGGATAATACCATGAGACATAGGTGAAAACAAAATAAATTTTCCATGAAATATCAACAACAAGGAGAAATAATAACCATCATTTATCCTAGGCGTAACCACCGAATAAATTCAACATGAAGGATCATTAAACAAATTCCAATTTGAAAAATTCGAAACACCAACCAATATCATTTGCAAAGACAGAATACACATCCAACCACCATATCTTTCAGACAACAAGAACTCTGCATACAAATTCTAAGAGCCAACACATAGATTCTATCTAGAGCGAGGCTAGAATGATGAATGGAAGGGAGAGAGTCACCATACCTATGAGGAAAGCACCAAAAAGAACCAAGGACCACCACTATTCTCCAATGGTCAAGAAAAACGGAGGAAAACTAACCAAAGAAACCAACTGTGTGACAAGGTGAGGGTGGTGAGCTCAAGGTGGGAAAGAACGATGTGCAATAAATGCACATCGCTTCTCCACCTTTCCATTAATTTTCATCAACCATAGCTAGGGTGGAATACATTCAAACTCCATTAAGTGCATTAATCAACCATACAAATCCAACATGCCACTTCCATTTCCTTTTTATTGGAACAAAAACCCTCATATACCATAGTTTTACACTAGCACCATAATATTATATGCCCCATTTTAAATTGTAACAATTCCCTTATTTGCAAGGATTGAATTGGCCTCGAACAATTATATAATCCATAACTATTTTCCACATAACATAACCATTACCATGAACACAATATATCATGAATGCAATATATTATAACCAATGTGAGTGTGAGTCGAAGTCCAAAATTTAACCATGTGCCAGAGCAGATGTATAGTAGTTATGAGCGAAGTACTTGTCACTTTCTTTCATCTTTTAAATTGTCAGCCATTATAATCATTGATTGCATATGAAAATTTGTTCGAATTTTTTTGTTTTCTCAAATTGTAATATGCTTAGTAAAGTCGTCATGAACGCAAATTAGAGAAGTGTTTCCTCTTCATCATGATTCAAACAAGGGGGTCCCACCTATCTAGATATTATTTAGTATATGTATATAAATAGTAAGGCATTGTAATCCATTTGCAGGAAGGGGTACTACGTTGTGCTTCTGAGTGTCAACACTGCGCACTGCTGTGTAGGATTATATTACTGTTGCCCTTAAAATTGTTGTGCATTATACTGTGGTTGTACTACAAACTGCTGCGCGGGATTATATTGTGGATGGTGTGTGTTGTTACACTGTGGCTGTTGTGCAGGTTGTCCCGTTACATGTTCATTTTGCACCATGTATGTATCTGCAATCCTTTATTTCATTATCTCCAAGGTTCTACACTTGTTGTCTTCGCGTCCAATTGACTTACAAAAGTTAAAAAATGTTCTCTTCCATATTGTATGATACTTCTTCATTAAGGGGCAATGATAGGGATCATGTCCATGTGTTTTGTAAATCTCACACCATGGTCCTTGTTGTTCCTGAGATTAAACTTAAGGCTCAAAGAGAAATGTAAGGCATCAAGCAAGTTTAAATAGAGTGTTTTTTAAAAGTTCTTTTTCTACCTTAGTTATATGAGAAAAATTCCTTAAATGAAATTAACAGTATGGCAACACAGAGGCCGTATTTTCGTTTTTGAGTCGAAATTGTAATATCGAATGATGTGGGAGAAAAATACAAAATTGTTAAACAAAGCAAGGCATCAATTTCTGAAGAGTATCACCTTGTTGCAGTGGAAGAAAATAGTTAGTGTAACGTTGAATAAAGTATAAGATATAGTAATCCACATTGCTCCCAGGTATTGATTTACTCACAGTAAATGCAGAGGAAAAACTGCTTACTTAACAAATTACTGATGTAATGTGATTACATTAGTTGTTGTACTAAATTGAAAACAAACATTTCTCAAGGAATTTCTTAAAGGAATACTGAGATATGGAAAAACAGAAGAAACACATAACCCAAACAAAACAAAATTTGGAATCTTTGTCTGCACTTGTATTAATACTCAATAAGGAGAGTTTTATATATTACATTCGGAAAGAAGCAACTATTAATAGATATTCAATCTATGTATTTATACAAAAATATCACAACTCAAATGGTTGGACTTCTCATAATTTAAAATAGAAAATATTTGAAATAAGGAAACAAAACATAGAGAATGATGAGCATCATTGGAAATCTCTTCGTCTGCTGGCCAAAACACTTCCTTTTCTCATTCCTTTAGGTTAGACATATATGTCGTCCGATCTTCTTGATACTTTGGCACAATATTTAAGACGTTCTTTGTTTGCTTCCATATTTCCCTCAAATATGTTAATAGCATGCACATGTTCTTTACTTGTTTCCAGATGTGCTTGTTTTCCCATATTCAATACGTAGGATGCATTTGCTCACTAATTTCACCACCAAACTTGAAGGTTCAATTGCTTCATTCACCTTGAAAGTGTATAACTTCCTCTCTACCCGAGGCAAATTTTCTTGTATCCTTTTCGCTTCTTGAGATATGACCTGTAATTGCAATCTTGGGTTTACTGTCCATTTATTTATTTGAAGGAGATCAATTTGGTTCATTTTCTGAATGGTCATCAAAGATTCTTCTTTGATTGTTCTGGAATGATACTGATTCTTTTCTATATCAATTTGACCCAGGGATTTGGAGATAGCATTTCCTTCAAAATAAATTAGTCCTTTGACTAATGATGACAACGCTTCTAGACAAGCTTCATTTACCTCTCTGACAAGTATTTTGCTTTCTGCTAGATTTGTTTCCCAACCCTTTAAAGCCATATCACCTATTATTTGTTCAGAAAGAGAAAGCCTAGGAACATCTGAGACATCATCCTTTGTTACTTAACTCGAGCTGAGTGAGCTTCTATTTCTTTGATGTAGATGTTTTTCAGGGAAAGTTCTACTGTCTGGTAGAAATTCTGGATGGCATCAACCTTCATAAAAATATCTTGTTGGGCCTTTTCCAATTTTTTGTTTATTTCTAGTGCTTGAGTCTGGAAGGTTGAGATATCCACTGAGGTACCTTCGGTCAACTCTAGCCTAACTTGCAATTGTTTTATTAGTTCAACATGTTGGGTGATCAGTCCTTGATTGAACTATGAATTCCTTTGGAGCTCATCAAAGTTGGCCCGGAGTTGTTGAATTTGTTGTTTATCATTTTCTTTGATCTGCTCAAAGTCTCGACTCATTCTATTCTAGATAGTCTGCTCAGTTGTGTGTATTTTATTTTGAACTTTCTCTACCAAAATGCACTTATGTTGCAGTTGTTCAGCTAAATTTTCCACATACCATTGATTAGCAGTGGCGAAAGCGCCCAATGAACCCGCAACTTCCTTTGAGAATTCTATATCATCTTGGTTCTGTCCATCGTACACCATTCTTTTCCTTTTGACTATCGCTCCATATTTATGATGTTTTTCTCATTTGGTGATGGCCCTCCGTTTCTTGCTGAAGAAGAAGTCTAAAGGAGACATCTCTGCAGGCGAAATTGGAGTGAGATCACCGATAAAAATGACTTCGAAACTAGGATTTCCGAAACTTGAATGCAACGGTGTCAATGAAGTAATATGGGTACCTATCTCCATGGATGGTTTTTGCTCAGCAGTATGGGAAGTAGATGTGGCTGGTGTAGAAGGATATGTATCCTGCCCCTAGTTTAGGAAATATTTGATATGAGTCATTGCCTGAGGGCCTAATGGACTTGATAATGAAGCTTCCAATTCCTGAGTTAAAAATTCAACACTCTTTGGGTTTTCCTCAGTATCCTATTTACCAGAGTCCCCTCATTTGAAACCCGGAGGTACAAATTCCTTTGTAGGTGAAGTGGCTACTGATTCTCCCTGTAGTACTTTCAACAATCCATTTTGTCTGGGTCTTTCAAAACTGAGGAAACTGGCCTGTTGATCTAGGGACAAGGTTCAAAATCTATTTAGAACTTCCTCATAAGACCCGAATCCCATGAATATTTCATCATGTGGGGAGTTTTCATGCACATATCTCTTCAGGTTGTATTGGGCTAGGTGGTTTTCCATGATTTTGTGTGGGTCATTCTTTTTAAATTCGATGTCAACCAACTTGACATCCTCCAAAGATGCAGCCTCCACTTTGGAGTGACCAAAGTATAATAATGAAAACATACCAACCTAGAGAGGGAAGGTAGGCCATACCTTTTTCTGTGCTACTTTCAGCTCCTTACTGATGCCCCCTGTTACTGTTTGATAAGATACTTCTTGGCATACTAGCCAGTTTGGTAAAAATATCGAGAGAGTATGGGGGGGTACTGAGCATCTGAAAACCCTGATGTAAGAGAAGTTTTCTTCGATGAACCAATATGCTATTTTCCCCATATTTCCCATGATTCTGTCTGAAATTCGAGGGGGTGGGAAACCATATAAATCTATATGAACATGGACCACTACATGGTGACATATTTCATAGAAGAAGGCCTTGTCTTCCCACAACTTGGAGTGATAGAAGTGAATAGGTTTAGCGTTGGTCAGGGTACAACTCCAGTTCATCAGTGGGAAAGGGGTTATGATGAAAGTAACATCCATGATATACGCAGACACATATAAAGGATCCAACTGTCCCTTTTATTTAGCCAATTTGTATTCTGTGATTTCTTTGGCCAAATTATTTGAAAACATCTTGGCCCAGTTAAAAGCATAACCCTTAGCCACCTCGTGCATGATCGAAACCCATTCCACCGGGAAACAAGTGGGACTCTTCTTCCCGAATAGTATACATATCATCATAGCTACACAAATCATGTGAGTATCCAACGACATTGTGACATTCATGCCATGAGCGTCGACCCTGAACTTCTCAGGGTGCCCCCACTAGGACTTGATTAGATCATGATAACTCTTGTCATATTGAATGCATTCTTGCTTCTCAAACTCTAACATAAATGCAATATTGTAAGTATATTTAGGCTTGGGAGACAACTTATACATTACTTGGAGGTGTTCTGGTCAGAATGAGCCAACTACAACTTTCTAGTGGTTGGTGATGCTCCTAGTTTGGAATTTGATGTTCTCCAAGGCCCAACCTATCATGTCATTATACGACATGAGTATCGGCCAAAAAAATACCTTGTGTAGCTCTGATTGAACTATATACATGATTTTAGATCCGTAAGTATCGTCCACTTCATCGCTAGAATCTTCTGGGAAATTTATAACCTCATGTTCCAAGATCGCGAACACTTGTGTCCAAGACTTAACAGAGTTTATAGCTCATGGCGTAGTATATGACAAAATGTCCGCATTCAGATTTGAACCTTCAAAAACTACATCAATATTATTCATCATCTTCCATGGTGCCATGATATCGATAAAAAAATGAGGATACATGTTACTGAGGAATTGCATGAGCTTCTCAATCAGATAAAACTTACTACTTTTCCAAAGATGAAAATGAAATTAAAAATCAAGTATCTTTATTCACATCAGTTGCATTGATCCGAGTATACCTTTACCGACGAAAAATTTATTGAATTTAATGGGAAAGTATACCCAGTGATCCACAATCTATGCTAAAAATCATTACCGTTGATTTGTGATAAATGCCATTAATATTTAGCAGTTTGTGTTTAGGAGTTTTGGATGAAACAAAGTTGAAATTTCCCGAATCGCGAATCATCGAAACGTTAATTACGAGATAATATATTTTAAAATATTAATTAATCATGTTTAACTTTAAGTGATTTCAGATATTCGGACTTCGGGATTTTTAAATGTAGCTCGAGAACAAATCCCCGAAACCTGAAACTGCGAAATGATTAATTATCCGATAATCACTTTTAAGTCTTAATTAATCCTATTTAAGTTTAAGCGCTTCGGAAATTCAGACTTCAAAGATTTTAGGATATGATGAAGGGTAAACATCCGAAGCTCGAAGTGTGAATACGCTAATTATCTCTTGATCAAGATTAATTTAATTAATTAAAAAATACGACTTCGACATTCTAGTGCTTTGTGGATTTGTGTATTATCCCTTTGTTATAATTTCGAAAGGTCATCCCCCGTAGTGACTTGTCGAAGATGTCTTCATTCTAGATGACATGTCAAGAACAGGGGATGCCAAGTGTTACTTAGAATTGTATGAATCTTTAGATGAACATTTTGGAAATGGGTGCCACATGTCAACCTAGGGAGGATTCAAATGATACACATGTACTATGAATCGAGTCCTTTAAAGGTTTATGAAAAGTGTTGAACGAACACTTTCAGGCTTCAGGTCCTTTATCGTTAAGACTTCTCAAAACGCCCGAAGCATGAAGCTCTAGAGTGACCTTTAGTGATTTGACTCTTAACACTCAGGTGACTCTAAAACTCTGGGAAAAATAGGATCGTTTGATCAAACGAGGAAACTTCATCAACGACGGATATCATGTGCGCCTTATTATCGATTGATTAGAAATGAATTTGTTTTAAATTTCAAAAGTTAATTTATGAGTTACCACTTTGGGAAAGATGAAGTTGAGAAAGTAAAGCTCAAAGTTTAGGATTATATGTGTTCCAACATAGGCTCCATCTGGGGATCACGTCTCCTTGCGAGGCGTGGAAGAACAATAGACCAAGTTCCTTTATTGGCTAAATGGAGTCATCTTTGTATTTATGGGAAACACCTTTGGGGAATAATCATATAGAGAAAAAATGGACTTCAGCCGAGTCTCAAAAAACCTTCAAAACAAAATCAATTATTGATCTCAAGTTAGGCTACTAATAATTTCATTTTCCTGAAACTAAATTTGGATTTGCTTAATATAATCAAAACAACTTTAACTGGAATATCATACTTTGGTTGATTTCATTCGCATCAAGGAAAAGTAATTTCAAAATTTTATTTTGGGAATCCCTTGTTGGTTTAGAATGTAAATATTATCAGAAAGAGAACTAGATACCAGAGTATGTTTATACATGTATGACAACCTTACAAATATCATAGATATTGCTTCACTGCCAACGAGCCTGTTCAGTACCCCGATGAAGTTATCTACATCTCCCATGGAATTTCCTTTCACTACTTCAATTAACAATTTTTCATTTTATTGAGATGAGGGCAATCATTACATGAATTTGCTTTCATCATCTCTTTTGAACAAAATGGGGGCAATCAAATTATGGATTTCCTTTCACCATTTGTCTTGGACTAGAAGGGGGCAATCATTTTATGAATTTCCTTTCACCATATGTCTTATAGTTTTTATATTTTTTAAGTGGGGGCAATCAATTTGTATGTATCATACAAGGGATGATATCTGCTTAAAATTTAACAGTGTAGGTCTGTCAACAATTTTTGATTATACTTTGGACCAAATCTCTCCCGATCTTCAATACATCTTTTCCTATAGGGAAGATTTTATGGGGAATTTTTATTTTCCAGGGATTAGCCTTGAGTGAATTAATCAATTAAAATATGTTAGAAGAGATAAAGTTATCAGGATTAGCCTAGACATACTTTCTTTCAGTTAAAATCAGAGGAACATAAATATTTTTGCCTAATCTTGTTTTGAAGATATGTTTTTAAGTTTTTAGAGTCAAGGAAAAATTATTTATTTCTACGAAGACTTAAGGATAGGTAGTGAAAATTAGAATAGAGTAAAATCTCGAAGATAGGAAAAATGAAACAAAATGAGGAATCAGAGGGTCTTGTTGGCCCTCGACCAAGTTTTGAGGAAACCTTGTTAAGGTTTGGACCACTTTTTGGAATTCGCCAGATTGGTCAAGGAAGGAGTGCCCAGGCGGAGCTGAGATTGTGGATCTCACTAATGTTGCAGGCTATGTGGACCCAATAAGGGGTTCTCTAGGGTTTTCGAGGGTTTTTGTAATGGGTTATGGGATGTCGTCCCATGGGGTTTACTCATGATTATGCCTTATTGTAAGGGATTGTAAAAGTATAAATAAGTAAGAATGTATTGTAGAAAGAGAGAGCAAAGTCTTGGTAGCTAAGTGCAAGTAGTTTTGAGTTGCTTTGTGAAACATAATGTATATATGTTAAGGCTATGTGTTCGATAGAGAAGTTGGCTCTGTGCATTGACCTAGTTTGGGAAGGAGGATCTGGTGCTCAGTGCGCAGATCTCCTGTCTGGTGCGAAGATCGACTCTGTGGCTTAGTGCATAGGAGCAAATGAATGTAAGATATGGATGAATAATAAATAAGGTGAAGCGGTTGGTGGATGTAGCCCCACACTGGGGTGATCCACATATATCTTGTGTCTTTGGTTTTCTTTGTGTTATGTTGTTTAGGTTATGAATCTGCTCAGTTCTTTGATTATTATGTATGATAGATAGATCTGTTATTGCTTAAGTGTTTACTTGTGATAAGGGTAAATGAATGTTAGATATAACTCAGTGCTAAGTGCTTAGGATATATGATCAATTACTGTTACTGCGTCGATCTATATTTTTGTTTGTTCTGTGATTTTAATAAAGCTAATGAACTAATGCATATATCCTTTTAAGTGTTACTAGAATACCATGTGAAGTGTTGTTATCACAGATCTGTGTCCCATCTCGGTTACAGACACTTGCGTCCTGTAAACCCCCATTCTTCTACCTCGGGTGAGACTTTTCCTACTCCACAGGTGTTGTCAAAAGGGCTAGTAGTTAGGGTTTTGTTGGTGCGCTATTGAGTGTTGAACCCTGGGTTTTCCCTTGTGCCAACAAATGGTTCTATTTCTGGGACCTAAAAATGTTATTGCTGGGAACTGAAGTAAAGAAAAGAGAAGCTCTGTGTGTAGATATGATGTTGAAGTGAACAATACTCTACTTGAATTTCAAAGCTCCGTGCTAAGAAAGAAATCCGATCTGAAGAAAAGAGGTAAGAACTGAAAAGAGGTAAAGCTTTGTGCTTTGATAAGAGTAAGATAAGTGAAAAAATTTGTTTCGAAAGCATGAATTTAAGTATGTTTAATAGATTATGTTCTATTCTGAAGGTTAGGGAATAGTTGGAAGAAAGAGTTGATCTGAGTAAATTTAATGGAAATGAAGAAATATATGTTATTCCTATGCATAAAAAGAGTTTTTGGACTAATAAATGGATGCAGGAACCTGGAAAGAATTTTTGCAGAATGCAGGTCCAACACTGTGATCCTAGTGCACCATACAAAAGAGGTTGGGGAACATTTAAAAGGAAAAGAGGATTGACATTGTGCTATAATTGTAGAAGGACAGGACATCTTGCTAAGGAATGCCCCGGTATAGGTCCTATTTGTCTTTGTTGTAAGATTGTTGGTCATGAAGTTGAGGATTGTCCTAGGATGATTGCTAAAGTTGAAAGGATGAACATAAGACAAGAAAACTACGAAGAAAGTCAAGAGACTAAGGGCATGTTAGAAAGTTCTAAAGAGAAAAGGTTAGAGGAAGTTAAGACTATGTTAGTACAATTGAAAGAAATGATGGATGTTCACAAGGATGTCAGTTTACCATAGATCCTAAAAGTAAAACAATGCATAAGTACAATAATAGAAGACTTCGACATAGACTATGTCTTGGATGAAGAAATACAAGTGAATATTATGATAGAAGACACTTGGGAAATTTTGGGAAAGCCTACTATGGTAACTTCATTGGGAATGATAGGCTTATTTAAGGGAAAGATGATAACTTTATGTGGAAGAGTTACTAATGTACCTATTATTATTCATGGAACGTTGACTTAAGAGGAATTTGAAGTCATTAAGTTTGTTGAGAACAACGTCCCTTTCCCACTTTTGTTAGGTAAGACTTGGATTGAGAAGAATCAGATTAGAAGAAAAGCAGAGGAAGAAGCTACAGAAAAGAAAAAGCAAGAACTAAGGGATTTCATAGCTAGAAAAATAGATCGACTCATAGAAGAATGAGAGGATAAGTCGAAGCAAAAAAACAAAGTAACAACGCAGGAGGGACATACAACAAGAGAATTAGTTGTCAAAGTTGAAAGAACGCAAGAAGGTTTGAAGGACCTATCCATTCAAGAAAGAAGTATGTCCACTCAAGAAGTGTTAAGAAAAGGGATATTAACTTCAGACCCTTTGAGGGAAAAACAATAGTGCGAAGTCACAATGCTAGGATAAGATAAGATTAAGAATGTAAAGAGGATTCCAGAAACAGTTAGAGATACTCAGATCATAGGGTAAAAGGAAAGGAAGATCAATAAGAAGAAAGCTAAGTTGGAAAAACTACAGGAAGCTGCAGAAAACAGATGGAAAACTTCATAGATTGGAACCTCAGAGGAGGTAGGTTCCTAGGATTTGAACCTCGCTGGAACAACAGGACCACACAGAATGGGACTTTTCCCTGGCGAAGCTATATGACTGTTGGAGGTGCCCCGACCATTAGAACGATGCTCCAAAACGGTTAGAAAATGAATTTATGGGATGATGGACCTCTTTTTGATTTTGAGACCACGCCATAATGGACATATTCACGTTGATGGAAGCATCCATGGCCATTGGAAGAATCCATTATGAGGCCCCGCTTATTTAACCCATCGGACGCTGCGTTGGGACCATTTTTTGCTACCCGTGATTAACTGAGCTAACATAGAATTGTCTAAGTGTCGAGTTGTGTTATCTGAAGCTAGACCTCACCATTCATTTGTCTACCCTGCCTGTCCATTCATCTAACTCGACCTGTCTATTAAAAGTTAGAATGTTGGGCGAACATAGAAAATTAGAGAATTCTGTCGAGGAAGTCCTCAAGAAGCTAATGGAAGAAAAACCATTATCTGAAGGTGTCCAGGCATCATCGAATAGGGGATTGCAAACTTTCCCTTAGACTAGATGTCGTTCTGACCATGTTAACCCCATGAATGAGCAATGAAGTAAGCACCACAACGATCTGGCTAATGCGAGGCAGATCCCATCCATCCTACCAGAGTATATCCCACCTTTGGCTAGCGCAGTTAACCATGAAAACATCCCATGATATTTTGAGTACACTATATTCACCGCACACATTCCTAAAGGAATACACGTAGTCGAGAGTTAGTTAGGAAAGATCCTGCTACTGAAGAAGAACGACTTCAATTTAGGAGACATAAATTACTATGTTATTCTAGCGCCCCACCGCTACTTGATGAAGTCAACTGGGAAGAAGCCTCACCTCGTCTCCCAGCCATGGATTAAGGGATTGGTGTAGTATACTTTGCTGAATGTGATGAAGATTCCCCATTTTGGCTACCACCAGGAGGTTAATACTTGCGTTAAACTCCTCTTGTCGTGCTATCATGGCGGATACCTGTGGCTTGATCGAAGGATTACTGTGGATCCAACGCTGATCCATCATATTACAGGATTAAGCATGAAGGGACCTGACCCTCAATAGTTTTATCCAGGGAAGGCCTTAAACCGCTCCCTGGAACATTTCATCAAGGAATCTTATGACGAAGTCAAAAAAGGAAAGCAAGGTTACAAGGTAGCCTCTATACAGGATGGCACAACGCACCTCTCTTTCCAACTCATAGATGGCAAGCTCATAAGGAAGAACCACTCCACACAGGTCACCAAGTTCGTGGTGGACCTTGTAGTAAAATGTGTGGAGGGCATGCAAATGAACTGGGTTAGTTACCTCGTCAATGAACTAGAGAAATATTGTCACGAAGCCCAGGATTTGGGATATGAATTCCACTTCAACTGGCTAATCGTGTTGATTGCATTTTTCTCTTGGAAAATGCTTGAAGGAGCCACCTTTTTGGAGATCAAAACCTAAGAGTCGTTGGGTGCTAGGTTTTCCACCTTGTGGTACACCAAAGACATGACGAAGTAGTGGCAATCCAACACTGTGTTTCATGCATATTATCAACAATTGAAGGTTTCCATAGAGTCATTTCCATGCATGACACCATGCACCCTGCACTAGTACAGAACAATAGAAAAATTCCACACAAATCCACATTTCATCTATATCACTGCATGCAGAGATGAGAACAAGGAAGAGTTACAATCATACTACAAGATCACATGGAACATATCACAAAGGAGTGGCCGGAGGAATTTCTGGTATTTGTCACTAATGCAAAACTCTCCGACACTAAAACCATAGGAGGCCCCATGGTCACCTGAGTTGAGCATGTTGGAAAATCTAGTGGGATAAGGAATAAGAAGAAGCATGAATAAATCTAGGATATAGAGACTAATGAGGAGGATAACGCCTCTGAAGAAAACGGGTCTGGATTGCTTAGAGGAGGAGGAGAAGACGAAGCAGATGGACAATGGGGAGGGGATGATAAAGGAAGAGGTGAAGCTACACTGCCTGAAGACCCTCCTATAGAAACAATCACACCACAGAAGAGGAAGGTTTCTCCACAGAAACCTTCAACATGAAAGAAGATGCGCGCCAGTAAGCCCCAGTTAGAGGCCACGCTCACAGAGGACGATATCAGTTTGGTTCATAGAGTTATGGAAGACACTTCCAAGGATATATTGTAGAGATATGGAGTGAAGCAGGAGGAGCTATATGGAAGGGTCGAGAATGAATTAAAGGAAGTACAACAAGATATTCATTTGGCCTGTGCAATACCTATTGTTGTTCCTGAGTCTGTACTTAAGGCTTAAAAGTACAGTGTCAAGGCATCCGAAAGTGGGTAAAAGATGGAGAAGAGGGTAACGTCAACCTTCGATAAAGGAAACTAGGGAAGATTTCTACGTCGACATTGTGTAGCTTCCAACTATTCCTGGATAGTTATATCTTGTTCAATGGCTACCCATGAATGTTCCAATTCGACCCGGTTAGTAACAGTTTTAAGAATTGTGTCGAAAAGATTTAAAGCAATGTGTGTTTGGTACGATAGTCCAGGTTCGATATTAGGTTGTGTTGGTACAGGGACAGTCATGGGGGAACAGTAAAAGTAGGAAAGACTTCAAAGCAATATTAAGTGTTGTCTCGATTTGGTCGAATAACAAAGAATTTACGGTTTTAGGAATAAAATAGGGATGCAAATCAAAGGCTCTTTCCCGTAACTATATTATATTTAAATCAAAGGTGTGAGGTGGGAGAAAAACATTTAGCTGTCTATAGTGTAAGGCTTCTACCAGAGTAGTATCTCACAAATAAACAGAAGAGGAAAATGTAAGGAAATAACCGATGTAGCAGAGAATATATGTAGAATTCTGAAAATGCAGATTGGTCTTACACCCGCTGATAGCTGGTGCAGAGGAAAGACAATAAACAATTACAGAAAACCAAAATTCATTCGCTATAGTAGTGGTTGTACTAAAGTATAACGAAGCACATCAATTATGAATATGAAATGAAATGAAATATGAAATACAAAGAAACAAACTTGTAACACAGTCGTGATGGAATTGAGAATCTTCAGATTTTCTTGTATTAACTTCTCAAATGTAAAAAACTCTATTAAAATCGACACAAAAAGGTCCAGCCCCGTTTATTTCTTTCTGTGATATATTTATACAATTTTACAAATTAGGTAGAATCTCAATAGTCATAAAATTTCGGTTATGATAGGGAGGAGAGCAATCACTCCATTTCTCCTTCTCTGTCTTCACTTGGTGCTAGGTGTTGGTTGTCGCGCAGACTCAGTACAGACAACACATCTTTCGACTAGCTGAGATATTAACCAAGACGGTTCTGCCTGACAGCTAGCTTCGAAGAAGTAACATTCTCGGGCTAACTGTTGCAGCCTGTCTTCCATCTGTCCATCGATGATGTCTATGGCACATAGTTGCACACTAGGTTTGATCATGCACTTATCAACTTGGACTATGTCCACCATAGTCATCTAAGAGATATCGGCCGAATCTCTTTCTTCCCTTTCCTTCAGATCAAGTGAGATCTGTTCCACATTCATTTGCATCAATGCCTCGGCATTGCCTCCGCTGTCAATGCCCAATAGCTCACCGTCTATAGAATTAAAGGCCTCCTCCAAGGAATTGGTTATATTTTGGGCTTGCTACTTGCCTTCGACGATGTTATGCTCCCATTCCTTTAACAGAATGTTTCCTCAGGTTTGCTCTGAAATGGTGAATCTGGGAGTACCCGCCGAAACCCTATTTTTTGTGGCTATTACCACCTCCTAGAAGGCGACCCGAGCTGCTCCTGCATCCCTTTCTCTGGCTGATAAATTCTTAGAAACCTGATTGACCAACAAACAGTTTTCCCGGATCGCTCCCACCTTGGCGAGCAAATTCTGTTGTTCCAAAGAGATTCTGCTTCGAATCTCAATCGCCTGGGATTTGAACATCCCGATGTCTATCATTCTATTGTCGACGATCTCCACCTTAGCTTGCAGCTACTCAATCAATTCCCTTTGCTGGCTTGCTTGCATCCGACCGTCTTGGACCACCAGCTGTGCTTGCTCAAGTTTAGTTTTGAGCATCTCTATTTCATTTTTATCGGCCAATCTGGCCTGCTCCAGTCCCACGCTCACCTGATCTCTAGAATTCTCCGCTGTTGTGGCCAGTCTGGCTTCAAGGGTCTTAATTAGGCGATTTTTTCTTTTAAGTTGGTTTTTTAGGAGCCCGACTGAGAATTGATTCACCGAGGTGTAGGCTCCTAGTGTGCCTACTATTTCAGTGGAGAATTGCTCATTCTTTTTATCCTTTCCCTCGGTCATTATTTTATACTTCTTTGCAGTCGACTCTCCTTCTTGATAAAACTCTCTTTTCACTACTGCCTTCCTCTTTTTATCGAATAAAAAATCATTTGGAGGGAGTTCTTCTACTCTTATGGGCCTCAACTCCTCATTGAATATCCATCCCTCACTGATGTTTCCCTGTGTCAACTGCAAAGGGGTGACTGACGTGATGGGTTCTCCATCCTGTTTCGCCGATTTTCCCGGAGTATCGACCAAACTCTGCTTCTTCGGCGGTTCTGGAGTCCTTATCTCTGTCTCCATATTCTGTTTCTTTGGCGGGTCTGGTGTCCTTTTCTCTTCTTCCGGATTCTTAGTTTGTTCCTCCTCGTCCTGGTGTTTTCCTTGGTTGGGAGTTGCATCTTTAGAACCTTCGGCATCCTTTTGTTTTGTCTCCGAAGCACCTGGGCCCTCACCTCGCAACACAGCTAGAAGACAGCTACGTCGGTGTTCCTGGAACTTCAGGACATCGGCTCTTTCCTCGAGTGCCAATGATTGAATCCGGGCTAGAATTTCTTTATAGGACCTCGCTCCTCGGAAAATGTCATCCGAGGGTGAATTCTCATGCTCAAATCTCTTGAGCCCGCAGTTAGCTAAATGATTGCTCACGACCCTCTATGGATTGTGCTTATTTTATTCGATGGTGACCAAATTTAGGTCTTCCAGGGCTGCAGCCTCGACTTTGGCATGCCCAAAATCTAATAAAGAATAAGAATTCAAATGAATGGGAAAAGACAACCATACCTTCTTTGAGTACCCTTTAATCTCTCTACTCACACCGCCAATTACCGTCTGCCGGGCAACTTCGTGACAAGACAACTTGTCTGGAATGAACAATGGCAGTGCATGCGGGGGAACAGAAGCCCCAAAAACTCTGAGGTATGAAAATTCTACTTCTACATACCAATCTGCGATGCTGCTCAGATTTGTTACTATGCTGTCCGAGATCCGGGGTGGTGGGTGAACAAAAATGGCGACATGCAGGGGCACCATCACCCAGTTAAAAATTTCATATGCAAACTTTTCTGCTTTGTTTTCCCATAATTTAGCATGATATACATGTATGGGTTTGTCTTCGATCGGAGTCCAACTCCAGCTCATCAATGGAAATGGTGTCATAGAACAAATTGCATCCATAATGTATGCGGGCATGAAGAATGATGACGCCTTCCCACTCTCCTTCTTCTCCCGATACTCTGTGACCCGATTGGATAAGCTATTTGAAAGCATCTTTGCCCAATTAAAAGAACAACCTTCTACGACCCGAAACATTAGAGGCACCCACACAAGGAAAAAATGCGATGTTTCCTCTCTCCCATATAACCGGCATGTCATCATGGCCACATATTTATACTGCGGTTCCAACGAAGCTATTGAATAAATGTCGTGGTTATCAGCTTTGAACTTCATGGTGCGTGAAACCCAATCCTTTATCAAACTGGACAGGGTTTTATCATACTGTGTGCACTCCTTCTCCTTGAATTCCTCCAAGAACTCAGCGCCATATGTGTAGTCAGACGTCGTGGGTAGCTTATACATGGTTTGCAGATGCTTAGGCCTAAAATTCCCTATGGTGACTCTCTGCTTGTCCATGATAGTCTTGGTCGGTATGTCCACATGATCCAACGCCCATCGGACCATGTCATAATATGGAAGCAACCGTGGCCTGGCTGTTACTCTGTGCATTTCGGATTGGATGACTATTTTGTACTTGGTGTTTATATCATCTCTTTCATTGTCATCGGAGTCGTCAGAATAATCCACCAATTCTGATTGCAGAATGTCTGAAACAAATGACCAGTTAGGGACTGAGTCGATACTTCGGGGTGAAGTATCGGAGACATTGTCTGAGCCTTGTCCTGCAACCTCACCATTCGCCTTTGCTTCTTTTCGTGGAGCCATGGCTGAAGCTTGCGTTTTAGCTCTTCTGCGATAGAACTGCGTATACATACAGAAGTTAGTTTACTCAGAAGTGATGAGCTCTACGTGCTATGAAAATGCATTTGTTATAATGAAACACAACTCTTACATATATTTGAAAAATCGGTACCTTTCAAAGCAAGCCTGTCAAATCATATTTAGAAATAAATTGTTGCCGTAGAAATCCGATCTTATATTCATAGATTTACCCTATTTCTTCCTTAATGTCATAAATTTTGGCGGTTTCAAAGTCAGTTGGCATATGGAGTGAAAAGGTTTCCTCGTGAATCATGCAAGCATCGAAACGCAAGATCTGTTTTCTTTTAGTTTAATTAATCCAATCTCGCCAACGTTAATCGAGGATTTTTCTTTAACGCCCGAGACTGTGAAGAGTGATTTTGGTTAATAAAAAGGTAATCGGGATCTGAGTCTCAATTAATTTTATAATTATCACTTTCGCCATATCACAACTCGGAGCTTCGAAGATAAGTTTCTGGGAGATTTATATGCCGAGTTGTGAAACCGCGAGATCGCGATAACAAGACTTAATTAAGGGGAAGATAATATTGGATTAAGTGATTAATTAATCATGTTATAATTACATCGTGACTTCGTGAGTCGGGGTTTAGACGCCATAACTTTCGAAAAATATAGTGCCGAGTGGCGAAATGCCGAGAACAACTTTAACCACGGTTAGATTTTTGCCTTTAATTCTTGACATGGGTTATCCAGAAAGGACCTCGTGTTCTCGGTTCTTGGGGCTGTAAAAACAAAAAAATGGGTTTGGCAAACACCGAGGCGCAAAACCCCAACGACGTCTAATGATGAGTTAAATTTTTTTACCCTTGTTACTGTCTTGAGTGAAAATTTAAAACGACTTCGCTATTTCGTGACTCGGGACGTGTGAATTCATGAGTTATAGTATCCAACCTGCGAGATCCCGAAGTAGAACAAAAAGAGGGAACATTCTTACGAAAGGTAGGACTTGTTTCAAGAGTAGAAAAATCATCGCTGCTCACGTGACAAAGTTTCAGAGGTCTCAATATCTCAGAGGAAAAAAGAAAACCATCTTTAGATTTCAAGCATCAAAATGAAAATTGTGACAGACTAAAAAAACAAGGGCGGCTCCAACATAGGCTCCAACTAGGGATCCCGCCTTCCTGTGAGGCGGGAATAACAGTAGACCACGTACCAATATTGGGTAAATGGAGTCAAAAATTCAATCAGGTGGAAAGGCTGCCGAGAAAAGAGGATCGAAGGGGGAAAAAGACTCCATTCTTTTCCTTGAAAAGTTTTTTCAAAATCAGATACTCTTTTTAAAAACAGCTGTAGTCCCTTTCACAATTTTTTCTTTCTCGCTGCTAAATTTAGGTATGTTTTAAGACAATCGAAACAACCCTAGGAGACCCAACAGATCTTGTGGCTCTCGGCTTGCATCAAAAGAATGAGATTATATGTTTTTAATTGGGGAGTCCCGTCTGAATTTGGGATGTGGATCAGGTTTTAGAAAGCATTGGTTACCAAAGTAGAATGATATTAATGTATAATAGCCTTACAGATATCTCAGACATTGCTTCACTACCAGCAGGCCTGTTCAGTACCTCGGTGAAGTTATCTGGCCCCTTTTACTGAATTTCCTTTCACCACTTCGGAATATATTTATGCATTTAAATGCTGAGATGAGGGAAATCATTTCTGAATTTCCTTTCATCGTCTCTTGGACTAGGTGGGGGCAATCATTTCTTAATTTCCTTTCACCACCTGTCTTATAATTTACTTTTTTGAGCGCGAAGATGGGGGCAATCAGTTTGTATTAGTGTTGATATCTGTGTAATATTTTTCATTAGAGGTCTATCAACTTACTTTGATTACTTGGTACCAACCTTCCCTTGACCTTCACAACATCTTTGTTCTTAGGGAGAAAAGGAAAATAACTTTTAAAGGGCATCCCGTTTGAGCAAGCTTTAATCCTCCGATACCGTTGAAAAACCTAGGAAAGTTAGGATCGCTCTAAATGTTCCTTCGCTTAGCAGGGGATTGAGTAGTTGTGAAGACCCGCTTTCTTTCCAAGATCTGTTTTGAAACTCACGAGGTTTAAAACGAAAAACTTTTATCCCTTCGTAATGAAACGAGAAGATGGTGACTAGTTAAAAGTTAGACCCAAAGATAGACAGGATGCCAGGTAGCGATTCATTGACTGAAAATACAGAGGTCAAACAATTCGAGACTGACTCTTGTAGATATCTTTGGGGATAGTTTATTTTGACTGACCATTTTTAGATTGAGCATATCATTCAAATTATTTTAAATCAAAGATTATCAAGCCAAGAAACAATCTTGTTATCTAACATTTTAGCCGATATTGCAGTTTGAATGGCGTTACCTTGGTTTTCTTTAACAGTCTTTCATAACATGTGTTTTTGAGAAAGTTCCTTTTTACCTTTTCATTTCACTTTATTTGCGCAATATGAAACTACTTTAGGTATCACCTGCTGTATACAGATTTATTTCTGACACCGAATTGCAAATTACTTTTCCTGCTAGTTTCGTATGCAGCTGGAATCCTGTACAAAGAAAATACGAATATTATTCGAAATGTGTCGAAAGTTTATGAACGAAAAAGGAGAATCAAAAGAAATGTATATATGTACACAAAATATATATATCAAAAATTTATTTATTTATTTATTTTTATTTTATTTTATTTTATTTTATTATTATTATTTTTTTTGAATCTGGCGACTGTTATGTCATGTAATGCTTTAGATATCGCCCATTGACAGGGGCTTTGAGGACTTCAGGGGCTTTGAGGACTTCTCCGTCTATATTTTCCAGTAGGAAAGAATTTTTCCCTTTTGGAGCCGAGACCTTGAATGGTCCATACCAGAGGTGGTCAAATTTACCATGCTTCGCGGCTTCCTCTTTTCTTGCATCCCATCTTAGCACTAAATCACCTGGAAGGAATTCCCTATCCTTTGCCTTGAGGCCGAACAATGCTTTCATATCATCTTGGTACTTTTTCATCTTTCCATCAACTTCAACTCTATGCTGTTGAACCTCAATCAGCTGATTAATTCTCCTGGTTACATGATTTGGTTCTTCGTTTTGATCCTGCCATAACTTCATCACTGGTAGTGCTAGATTAATAGGTAGAACAACATCTGTCCCATAGACCATTTGAAATGGAAAAATGCCGATAGACCTTTTAGTGCTGATGCGGTTTGCCCATAATGCGTATTTTAAGTGCACATTCCAAGACCTTTTATTTTCATCCAATACTTTCTTGATTATGTTCACCAGGATCTTGTTAGATGATTCGGCCAATCCGTTCCCCTGGGGGTAATATGCTGTGGAATGGTCAAGAACAATGTTATACCTCTGACAGAAGCTAATCATAGCCATAGATTTAAAATCCTGGGCATTGTCGGTAACTATCTTTCGGGGACAACCAAATCTTGACAAAATATTGTCTTCCAAGAAATCGATTACCACCGAGTCTGTTGCCCTTTTGGTTGGAATGGCTTCCACCCACTTAGTAAAATAATCTGTAGCTGTTAAGATCCACTTATGTTGAGCACTGGAATGGGGATTAATCTCCCCTATGAAGTCTAGACCCCATTGTTGAAATGGGGCTTCAACATTGACTGGAACTAGGGGCAGTGCAGGGAGTTTCTGTTTACCTGCGAATATTTGACAAGGGTTGCAGGCACGCACTTTGGCATTGCCGTCCGAAAAGAGTTTCGTCCAGTAGTACCCAGCCCTCAAGATCTTGTAGTTTGTAGCTCTCCATGCGTGATGCCCCCCACAGACTCCCTTATGAAATTCGTCTATAATGAGCTGAGTTTCTGATTCAACTAAACAGACTAGCAGGAACCCAAGTGGATCCTTCCAATATAACTGACTTTCGGCTATACAATATTTAGCTGGATGGAGTTTTAAAGTTCTGCATTTAGATGATGATAGTTCATCTGGGTATTTTAGGTTCAGCAAGTAAAACACTATGTATCTGTACTAGCCCGATGATAAGAATTTCTCTTCGATCTGGTTTGGACTTGTTTCTTCATCCAGTTCATTTAGGTTTGTGTCTTCGTCGCTTTCCTGGAGGCAATTGATATCAAGGGCTCTGAAATTTGACTCCGCTAAGAGTTTGGCTAGGCCTTGCCATTTTATCAATTTGGTTGGTTTAACTTCTAGATCGAATTCTTGGATTTTAGCGAGCCATCACCCTCTTTTTCCGTCATTGTCTGGCTGTACCAATATATCTTTCACAGAACTGGTAGGAACATACGCGATAATTTTTGAATGTAGTACATAAGTTCTGAATTCCTTTAGCACTTTTATGATTGCGTATGCCTGTTTTTATATTATGTCATACTTCAGTTCTGTGTCTCTAAGGATCTTGCTAAAAAACGCGATCGACCGTTCGAATCCTTCTTCATCCTTTTGTAGGAGCACCGCGACGATAGTATGCTCAGAGGCAAACGAGAAGATAATAAAATCTTTCAGATAATCTGGGCTTGCTAACATAGGTGCCTCGCTTATGGATTTTTTAATATGCGCGAATGATGCTCTGGCCTCAGTTGTCCAATTTACTCTGCTATCCTTCTTCAACATTCCTGTGATCAATTTGACAATCTCAGTGAAATTGGGGATATACCTTCGTAAAAAAATTATTGTTCCTAAGAAAGATTGAATCTCTTTTACATTTCTGGGAATATTTATAGTTTCTATTGCTTCAATCCTCTTAGGATCAATCCTGATCCCATCTCTAGATACGATATGGACCAGAAGCTTACCTTCTCGCATAGCGAAATGTGATTTCTTTGGGTTCAAAGATAGACCAAACCTACGACATTTTTTGAAAGTCTGTTTCAAATGGATCAAGTGTTCTTCATCGGTTTTAGAGAAAACCGTCAAATCGTCGAGGTAAATGACTACGAACTTATCTCTTTCCCCTACGAAAGCGATGTCCATAGTGCACTGAAATGTAGCCCCTACATTCATCAAACCAAACAACATTTTGTCATACATGAATGTACCCCATGGTGTGGTGAAAGCAATTTTTTCCCTATCTTGTTTGTTCATGGAAATTTGATTATAACCAGAGAACCCATCTATCATAGACATTCGATTTGCTCCAACTACTTTTTCTAGGGCATGGTCCATTTTGGGTAGCGGATAATTATCCTTGAGAGAAGACTTATTTAAGTTTCAGAAATCCACACACAGTTTGATTTCTCCATTCTTTTTCCTGACCAGGACCAGGTTTTCCACCCAGTCTGAGTATCTCAAGGGTACGATTATTTTCGCATCTAAAAGCTTCTTAAATTCCTTTTCAATCATGGGTAACAAAATGGGGTTAATTTTCCTAAGGTTTTTCCTAAACGGTTTGACCCCAGGCTTCAAAGGTATTTTGTGATCAATTATGGAAGTGTCATACATTCTTAGCTCATTGTAAGACCAGGCGAAAACATCTTTGTACTGTCTGAGTAGGTCTTTGTACTTGAATTTTACTTCGGGAGGGAGGAACTTGGATATATTTACTACCCTGGACTCTTTTTCAGTTCCTATATCACAATCCTCCACTTCTTTTGGCTGGGGCTGCAAAGTGGATTTCACAGGTACGTCGTTCTGATAAAAAAGTCTTTCTAAAGGAATTAAGCCTTTCGAAATCTGGTTGCTTTTAAGGACCAACATATGATGATCCACAATTTTTTCTTGGAAGGTTTCAGGATCTTCCCCCTCTTGCATGATCCACATTGGGTCATTTTGATTCTCTTGGTCTGCATGAGTTTCAGAGAACTCACCCATTGCTGCAAGAAATTTCTTAATTTGTTCGTCATCTTCAAAGACCTGCCAGTGTCGGATATTGTCTGGTATAGAGGGTTTGTATCTGATTTCAATGTGATATTTCAATTTGAAGTTCGTGGGAGGAGAAAAGGTTGAAGCTTCCTTTGCCAATGCATCAACATGTAGATTCTCTGCGCGAGGGATAAAATGGACCTTTACAGATGAGAAAAAGTTTTCCATGAGATCCCAAGTACAATTTCTATACGTTCTTAGTCTGGGATGCTTGGCTAGGTACTGTCAGTTTATTTGTTTGACTATTAGCTCTGCATCACCATAAACCTCCAAGTTACTTATATTTAGCTTTTTGGTAGCCTCTAATCCTAAGATCAACGCTTCATATTCGCATACGTTGTTAGTGTAATCTATGTCCCACTGCAGTCGGTAGGAGAAAGGAACAATGAATTTACCCTCGGGAGCCACTAAGAGCACTCCCACACCTACCCCTTCAGAACATAAAGCACCATCGAAATACATTTTTCAGACTCCGGTGTTACACAGATCCTCTGTCAAGTGACTTGACTCTTCTTGCTTTATATCAATTTCCTCTGGACAACCATCCAAACCATCATCAAAAGACAAGATACAATTTCCCAGGTCTTGGTCCGCAATGTAAATAGGGAATTTGTTTGGGTTTTGAGGGTCAGTGACTGTATATGCTAATATTGTTTCTCTGTACAACCGAGTGAACTGACCACCGAACACAGGGATTGTGGCATACATCATGTCCAACTGTAGAGAACCCCCCAACTTGGCTCCCCATGACCTAGATAACAACATGCCATACTTGGGGGGAATATCTGTGATAACCACATCCATCAGGATACTCTTAACCGGGACCTGCGCCAGGGTGACTACCAGATATTTTATCATCCCCATACATTTAACCCTTCTTGAGTCAAAAGAGTACAGATTTCCATAAGGTCTTGTGATATCGAGACCCAAATTGTCCATTATAATCTTGGGCATAACATTATGGGAAGCTCCGGAGTCTAACATACAATTATGCAGCAACTGATCATACACATTCAGAGTGATATAAAAGAGAGAAATGGTGTCTTTTGACCCTTCAAAATGGGGACCAAAGGTGATGTTAGGTTTATCATCTTCCAAGTTTAAAACATCAGACTGGCTTTCTAGCTCAGATACACCCATCGCTTTGGTAATTTGTTTCCGATAAACGGGGTTTTTCGCTAATTCTACCAAAGGGATTGGTATCTTAATTTTGTTTAACTCATTTTCAAAACTGAAAGCTCCGCTCACCTTGTCTTCTTCTTTGGTTGAGACTTACGCATATTTCCTTTCATACTTATTTGTCTGGACCGCTTTATCCCTCATGGTCCTGGTTGAAGACGTAACTTTATTTACTAGTTTGGTTTCTTGTGTCTGGGTTTCAACTTTTTTCACTTTGAACTCTTGAGTGCTTACTACTTTAGTTTTGTTGTTGGGTAATAAGGTCTCTTCCGAAGGAGGTTCATAAGCTTGACCTCTTTGAAGGATTTTCTTGGGTTGAGTCGTCGAGGTGGGCTTACTCTTAGATCTTCAGTTGTACTTGGGTTGAAACTCAACCATCATCATCTCAGTTTCTGGTTGAGATCCACAGATATCAGTGTGATCACCTTCTTCACCCTCATTTGGTGGTTGTTGCATGTTTAAAGATTTTTCATAGTCTTCGCGAGTCAGATATGGTTGATTGCAGTCATCACCGAAGTTCGTGACATCATTGTCTGAATCTCCGAAGTCTTGAAAATCATTCGCTCCTATAAAATTTTCAGTCTTTAAGGGAGCTTGTATTTTTTGATGTTAATTTTTTATTTGTATTTGTTGGTTTGGGGGGTTTGGGTTCCTCTTGAAATCCTTTTTAGGGTAAGAGTCAGCTTTGGCCTGTTCGAGTTCCATTCTGGATATTTTATTTGACAGTTCTTTAATCACTCTGGCCATATCGTCCACCCTATCCTCAGTGGATCTATTTGACCCTGAAGGACCTGCTTGTTCTCTAAAACGCTTGGTCTCTCAGTTTCTAGTCTCTAATCTAGATTTAAGCTTACTCGAAGCCATCATGTTAGACTCTATTTCTACCGCATCATCCTGCATTCAGTTTAAGGTGGCTCCCCTTCTCTCTCGCAAAAGGAGTGAAAAATCCGTCTCAAAAGCTCCGACGAAAGTCACTTTGGCCGCAGGTTGAGATGGTTTAACCTCGGCTGGGATTTTATTGTACAGTTTGTTAAATCTTTGAATGAATTCCATGACTGTTTCTGAGTTCTTTTTCTTCAAAGACCCAAATTCGGTTAAATAATAGAGATGGTCTTTTCTCTCGCCCCATTTTCTGAGGAAAGCATCTTCCAAAGTGTCATAAGACATGATAGATGCTGCAGGCAAGCTTTGAAACCAAGTTTGGACCTGGCCTTCGAATGTTTGGACAATAAGTCTCGAATATACATCCTCATGCTCGATACCAAAGATATCTGCGAATTGGTCGAAAAAATTAATATGTTCGGCCGCGGTCAAATCCCCTTCCCCGGTGAACTTCGGTAATTTTTTTATGTAATTCTCTGGAAGATCATGTAGAGGGACGGGAAATACTAATGGAGCATATCTGGCTGCGACTTTCGCAAACACTCTGGGAGGGGGAGCAGGCCCTTGGCCTCCAGCTCCTCCTAGAGGGTCTCCTCCTCCTCCTCCTCCTATAAACCCTCCGCCTCCTCCTATAAACCCTCCACCTCCTCCTCCGGTGGCTGCCATCATTGTTTGTGGAGAGTTGTAAAGGGGGTTTTGGAAAATTAAAAGGGAATCTTTACTTTCTTCGCGAAGAGGAAAATCTGATGAGGAAAGGTAAGGCACGCGAGGACTCGGTTCCTCGGATTTGCAAGAGATGAAATTAGGAGAATTGATGGGTGTGGGGATCGAGTGTGTAATACACTCTTCATAATTTGGTGAATTTGGGAAATTAAACTGAAGAAAAGATGGTATTTCAAAGGATGACGAACTTTCAACATGGCCCTTTCCTTTGTGCGCTAAGGGGACCGTTGGATGAATCTCACTCCTAAGTTCGGAGTAGATGGGCATTGAATATTTAGCGTCAAAGAGAGGACTGAGCGAAGTTGAGGGTTTGGAAGGACTCTTAGTCTTCAGTGATGGGGTTTTAAGTTTGTAAAATGTAGCGGTTGGCTTAAAAGAGCCTCTCGCCTTTAGAATTTTTTCGGGATCAGTAACGGGCGTAATCTGCTTACCATCCGGGTTTTGTCTGGTATTCCTTCGACTGGATGCCAATTTATTTCTTGTGGAGTCACCAAGTGAAATATTAAAAGCCTTAAAAGGTGTGTACTCTTTGTTCACTATCAAAGGGTAACACTTTCAACGAAAAACAAATGTCGTTTTCCCAGGGAAAAAGATTTCGTAACTTCGGTCCTTGGCAACGATGCCAGAAAGATGTTGTTCCTGAGTCTGTACTTAAGGATTAAAAGTACAGTGTCAAGGCATCCGAAAGTGGGTAAAAGATGGAGAAGAGGGTAACGTCAACCTTCGGTAAAGGAAACTAGGGAATATTTCTACGTCGGCGTTGTCTAGCTTCCAACTGTTCCTGGATAGTTATATCTTGTTCAATGGCTACCCATGAACGTTCCAATTCGACCCGATTAGTAGCAGTTTTAAGAATTGTGTCGAAAAGATTTAAAGAAATGTGCATTTGGTCCGATAGTCCAGGTTCGATATTAGGCTGTGTTGGTACAGGGACAGTCATGGGGGAACAATAAAAGTAGGAAAGACTTCAAAGCGAGATTAAGTGTTGTCTCGATTTGGTCGAATAACAAAGAATTTACGGTTTTAGGAATAAAATAGGGATGCAAATCAAAGGATCTTTCCCATAACTGTATTATATTTAAATCAAAGGTGTGAGGTGAGAGAAAAACATTTAGCTGTCTATAGTGTAAGGCTTCTACCAGAGTAGTATCTCACAAATAAACAGAAGAGGAAAATGTAAGGAAATAACCGATGTAGCAGAGAATATATGTAGAATTCTGAAAATGCGGATTGGTCTTACACCCGCTGATAGCTGGTGCAGAGGAAAGACAATAAACAATTACAGAAAACCAAAATTCATTCGCTATAGTAGTGGTTGTACTAAAGTATAACAAAGCACATCAATTATGAATATGAAATGAAATGAAATATGAAATACAAAGAAACAAACTTGTAACACAGTCGTGACGGAATTGAGAATCTTCATATTTGCTTGTATTAACTTCTCAAATGTAAAAAACTCTATTACAATCGACACAAAAAGGTCCAGCCCTGTTTATTTCTTTCTATGATATATTTATACAATTTTACAAATCAGGTAGAATCTCAATAGTCACAAAATTTTGGTTATGATAGGGAGGAGAGAAATCGCTCCATTTCTCCTTCTCTATCTTCACTTGGTGCCAGGCATTGGTCGTCGCACGGACTTAGTACAGGCAACACATATTTCGACCAACTGAGATATTAACCAAGACGGTTCTTCCTGACAGCTGGCTTCGAATAAGTAACATTCTCGGGCTAACTGTTGTAGCCTGTCTTCCATCTGTCCATTGATGATGTCTATGGCACATAGTTGCACACTAGGTTTGATCATGCACTTATCAACTTGGACTATGTCCACCATAGTCATCTGAGAGATATCAGCCGAATATCTTTCTTCCTTTTCCTTCAGGTCAAGTGATATTTGTTCCAAATTCATTGGCATCAACGCCTCGACATTGCCTCTGTTGTCAATGCCCAACAGCTCGCCGTTTATAGAATTAAAGGCCTCCTCCAAGGAATTGGTTATCTTTTGGGCTTGCTGCTTGCCTTCGACGATGTTATGCTCCCATTCCTTTAAAAGAATGTTCCCTCGGGTTTCTCTAAAATGGTGAATATGGGAGTACCCGCCGAAACCCTGTTGTTCGTGGCTATTACCGCCTCCTGGAAGGTGACCCGAGCCGCTCCTGCATCCCTTTCTCTGGCTGATAAGTTCTTAGAAACCCGATTGACCAACAGATAGTTTTCCTGGATCGCTCCCACCTTAGTGAGCAAATTCTGTTGTGCTAAAGAGATTCTGCTCCGAATCTCGATCGCCTGGGATTTGAACATCCCAATGTCTATCATTCTATTCTCGGCGATCTCCACCCTAGCTTGTAGCTGCTCAATCAATTCCCTCTGCTGGCTCGCTTGCATTCGACCGTCTCGGACCACCAACTGTGCTTGCTCAAGTTTAGTTTTGAGCATCTCTGTTTCATTTTTATCGGCCAATTTGGCCTGCTCCATTCCCACGCTCACCTGATCTCTAGCATTCTCCGTTGCTGTGGTTAGTCTGGCTTCAAGGGTGTTAATTAGGCGATTTTTTCTTTTAATTTGGTTTTTTAGGATCCCGACTGAGAATTTATTCATCGAGGCATAGGCTCCTAGTGTGCCTGCTATTTCAGTGGTGAATTGCTCATTCTTTTTATCCTTTCCCTCAGTCATTATTTTATACTTCTTTGCAGTCGACTCTCCTTCTTGATAAAACTCTCTTTTCACTACTTCCTTCCTCTTTTTATCGAAGAAAAACTCATTTGGAGGGAGTTCTTCTACTCTTATGGGCCTCAAATGCTCATTGAATATCCATCCCTCACTGATGTTTCCCTATGTCGACTGCAAAGGGGTGACTAACGTGATGGGTTCTCCGACCTGTTTCACCGATTTTCCCAGAGTATCGACCAGACTCTACTTATTTGGTGGTTCTGGAGTCCTTATCTCTGTCTCTGGATTCTATTTATTTGGTGGGTCTGGAGTCTTTTTCTCTTCTTCCATATTCTTAGTTTGTTCCTCCTCATCCCGGTGTTTTCCTTGGTCAAGAGTTGCATCTTTAGAACCTTCGACATCCTTCTGTTTTGTCTCCGAAGCACCTGGGCCCTCACCTCACAACACAGCTGGAAGACAACTACGTCGGTGTTCCTAGAACTTCAGGACATCGGCTCTTTCCTCGAGTGCCAATGATTGAATCTGGGCTAGAATTTCTTCATAGGACCTCGCTCCTCAGAAAATGTCATCCGAGGGTGAATTCTCATGCTCAAATCTCTTAAGCCCGCAGTTAGATAAATGATTGCTCATGACCCTCTGTGGATTGTGCTTCTTGTATTCGATGGTGACCAGATTTAGGTCTTCCAGGGCTGCAACCTTGGCTTTGGCATGCCCGAAATCTAATAAAGAATAAGAATTAAAATGAATGGGAAAAGACAACCATACCTTCTTTGAGTACCCTTTAAGCTGTTTACTCACACCGCCAATTACCATATTCCGAGCAACTTCGCGACAAGCCAGCTTTTTTGGAATGAACAATGGAAGCGCATGCGGGGGAATAGAAGCCCCGAAAACTCTGAGGTATGAAAATTCTGCTTATACATACCAATCTGCGATGCTTCTCAGATTTGTTACTATGCTGTCCGAGATCCGGGGTGGCGGGTGACCAAAAATGGCGACATGCGGGGGCACCATCACCCAGTTAAAAATTTCATATGAAAACTTTTCTGCTTTGTTTTCCCATAATTTAGCATGATATACATGTATGGGTTTGTCTTTGGCCAGAGTCCAACTCCATCTCATCAATGGAAATGGTTTCATAGAACAAATTGCATCCATAATGTATGCGGACATGAAGAATGATGACGCCTTCCCACTCTCCTTCTGCTCCCGATACTCTGTGACCTGATTGGCCAAGCTATCCGAAAGCATCTTTGCCCAATTAAAAGAACAACCTTCTGCGACCTGAAACATTAGAGGCACCCACGCAAGGAAAAAGTGCGATGTTTCCTCTCTCCCATATAACCGGCATGTCATCATGGCCACATATTTATACTGCGGTTCCAACGAAGCGATTGAATAAACGTCGTGGTTATCAGCTCTGAACTTCGTGGTGCGTGAAACCCAATCCTTTATCAAACTGGACATGGTTTTATCATACTGTGTGCACTCCTTCTCCTTGAATTCCTCCAAGAACTTAGCACCATATGTGTAGTCGGACGTCGTGGGTAGCTTATACATGGTTTGCAGACGCTTAGGCCTAAAAGCACCTATGGTGACTCTCTGCTCGTCCATGATAGTCTTGGTCGGTATGTCCACATGATCCAATGCCCATCGGACCATGTCATAATATGGAAGCAACCATGGCCTGGCTACTACTCTGTGCATTCCGGATTGGAATACTATTTTGTACTTGGTGTTTATATCATCTCTTTCGTTGTCGTCGGAGTCATCGGAATAATCCACCAATTCTGATTGCAGAATTTCTGAAACAAATGACCAGTTAGGGACCGAGTCGATACTTCGGGGCAAAGTATTGGAGACATTGTCTAAGCCTTGTCTTGCAACCTCAACATTCACCTTTGCTGCTTTCCGCGGAGCCATAGCTGAAGCTTGTGTTTTATCTCTTCTGCGATAGAACTGCGTATACATACAGAAGTTAGTTTACTCAGAAGTGATGAGCTCTGCGTGCTATGAAAATGAATTTGTTATAATGAAATGCAACTCTTACATATATTTGAAAAATCAGTACCTTTCAAAACAAGCCTGTCCAATCATATTTAGAAATAAATCGTTGCCGTAAAAATCCGATCTTATATTCATAGATTTACCCTATTTCTTCATTAATGTCATAAATTTTGGTGGTTTCAAAGTCAGTTGGCGTATGGAGTGAAAAGGTTTCCTCGTGAATCGTGCAAGCATCAAAACACAGGATCTATCTTGTTTTGGTTTAATTAATCCAATCTCGCCAATGTTAGTCGGGGATTTTTCTTTGACATCTTGAGTCTTTAACGCTCGAGACTGCGAAGAGCGATTTTGGTTAATAAAAAGGTAATCGTGATCTGAGGCTCAATTTATTTTACAATTATCACTTTCGCCATATCGTGACTCGGAGCTTCAAAGATAAGTTTCTGGGAGATTTATATGCTGAGTTGCGAAACCGCGAGATCGCGATAACAAGACTTAATTAAGGGGAAGATAATCTTGGATTAAGTGATTAATTAATCATGTTATAATTACATCGTGACTTCGTGAGTCGGGGTTTAGACGCCGTAACTTTCGAAAAAGATAGTGCCGAGTGGCGAAATGTCGAGAAAAACTTTAACCACGGTTAGATTTTTGCCGTTAATCCTTGACATGGGTTATCTAGAAAGGACCTCGTGTTCTTGACTCTCGGGGCTGTAAAAATAAAAATTTGGGTTTGGCGAACACCGAGGCACGAAACCCCGACGACGTCTAATCATGAGTTAAATTTTTTTACCCTTGTTACTGTCTTGAGTGAAAATTTAAAATGACTTCGCCGTTTCGTGACTCGGGACGTGTGAATTCATGAGTTATAGTATCCGACCTGTGAGATCCCGAAGTAGAACAAAGTGAGGGAGCATTCTTACGAAAGGTAGGACTTGTTTCGAGAGTAGAAAAATCGTCGCTACTCACGTGACAAAGTTTCAAAGGTCTCAATATCTCAGAGGAAAAAAGAAAACCATCTTTAGATTTCAAGCATCAAAATGAAAATTGTGACAGACTAAAAAAACAAGGGTGGCTCCAACACCTACTATGTCACAAATTACAAAATTGGGGGATGAACTAGCTCAATTGAGAAGACTTGTAGATGTGACAAAAGCTCGACTTCAAAAAGTCTAGGAAGAAAAGGAGAAGGCTACAAAAGCCTTGAAATAAGAGAAGGATGAAGCCTTATAAAAATTACGAGTAGCACAATATAGTGTAGCCTCCTATGGAAGTGAGAGAGAAGAGTTTCAGGCAATGCTCCATGAGGAGAAAGCCCATCTACAAAGAGAAAAGGAGAAGTTGCTCGTAGAGCGGGCCACAATCAAAGAGGTAGTGAGTAAATCATGTCACTTTGTGCCAGGCTTGGCACAAGAGGAACAAGAGTCGATTGAGGCTCAAGTGGTGAAGCTCGCTGAGACCATCCAACAATTTCAAGAAAGGATAACAAAATTGGAGGCCCAAGAAGTGCCGAGCACCCCGTAGGAGGTGTGTGACCAGAGGGAGGAAACTGCTAAGAAAATAGTAGGAAGGATAAGAGCCCTTGCCTCGAAATTCAAACAAATGAGTAATAGAAGTGCACAAACATATGAATACCTCATCGATGATCCAAAGCTAAGAAAACTAGAAGAGCAGTTATAGGAGGTGCAACAACATGCATTATCAGTGCAAGCGTAGATGAATATTCTCACCGTAGTTGAAATAATGAAGAGATCCCATGAGCAGTGCACAGTAAAACAACAGATCATTTCCCTCCAGGGAAAAGTAATGGAAGTCACGTAGAAGCTACAACCTATGCAAGACAAAACCTGCCAGGTGTTCGAAGAGATTGATGGACAAGGCTCACAATTGGACCAAGTGGTTGAAACAATGGAACAAAGGCTGGAAGGGCCTGTTACAAAGAAGATGATCTAGGAGTTTGCTGAGAAGGAGGCTGACGTTAAGCAACAAGTTGAGGAATCTTGAGTTAAGCTCGAGGCCTTTATTGGCACAAGGGAAGACCCAGGATTCAACTTCAAGAGCGCACCAATAATCCCTAACTACTGGCCCTTTTGTCTATAGCTGCGAAGCAGATGTAGTCTAACCCGAAGCAGCTATGGGGGGGTTGCAGGACAGAGATGTCTACAACCAAGGTATTTATCAAGTGGATCTAATACTAGAATAGTACAACATGTATATATCACTTATCAACTTAGATCTATTCCATACATCTTATCATATCTATCACAATATTGAAATAACAGTGTATCAAATGGAAAGAACAGAGCATCAATCACACATAACACAAAATATACATGGTTCACCCTCTCTCCAGGGCTACATCCACATAACTATGATTTATGATATATTAAGATGAAATCATACAGTTCTGATCTGCACTCTTAACCAATAGATATTCTCTCTTCTTCTCTCGATCTCTCCCCTCCCTGTGCACCCAACTACAGGGTTGATCTTCACACCCAGCTGAAGATCTTACACTACCAGAAGGCTCTCATACTTAGATCTTCTCTCTCTCACAACAATAATCACTCATGTCAATATGACTAGATCCCACCAACTCAAACCAACCCTCCTTCCTCATATAGGTTCTTATTTATACATTACAATCACTCACCAACATCCTTTGGTCGAAACCTAGGTGTCAAAACCCTAGATACCAAAACCCTAGGTCTCTAAAACCCTAGGTAACCTTGACCCGCATTTTCAGGGCTTTGCCAGCCTGTCTTTCCTTCCTTCTCGCGCAGTGCTCCAAAGCATCTAACGGTGGATTTATTTGCTTGCTGAGTTGTCCACTGTCCTTCTTCCTTGCTGACATGTCATCCTCGATCTCCTCCTCCAATGACTTGCTTTCTCAGACTTCACTCCATCTTTTCTTCTCTTTTGCTCACTTCGACCCAGTAACAGTCACTGTATCTTTCAAAAAGTTGACATTCCACCTTTTCTTCCTTGTTATTTGCTTACTTTCATAACCAAGGGCCAACAGGCCCCAAACACTCACCTGTGACGGGTCCTGAGGCACTTCAGATATGACTCTTCTATTTTACTTCGACTTCAGACAGCATAGTGCAACCTTTGCTTTCTTCTATATGCCTCCTCTCCTTCCTTGTGCAGACTGTCTTTTTTATGTCTGGGACCGAGTTTCAACTGCACCTGGTACCTAGACCCTTTTCTTTATGCTTTTACTTGGAGCTTCTGTTGTAGGTGAATCCCCCTGCGGACAAGTGGATTCCCTCTTGGTCTCTAGACTCCTAAGGACAAGATATAAAAGTGCTTAACATGGACACTAACTTCCTTTTAGATCTAATCAAGCTAATAAATGAAAGAGAAGGAGAAATATATGTACCTTATTAGCGATGTTTGTCCTTGCAAAGTCCAGGTTGAGCTTTGATCCCAAGATCCCTAATAGATCCTATAGGAAAAACAAAGATACAATGGACTTCCTACTCTACTGGGATTAGCTTAAATATAGATCCATATACTGCAGACAAACTCATATGGAACAAGAACAAGTTTGAAATGAACAGGCCAAGCATTGATTATTAATGAGAACAGGCAAAAGTACTTACAATCCTTTGAATGAAGGTGCAACAAATTCTTCCAGTTCTCCTTGTCCAACCCCTTTGCTCAAGTAATCTACACTGATTTCTTTGATGACATCTCACTCATGAGA
Organism: Picea engelmannii; assembly: GCA_009831015.1. Taxonomy (NCBI): domain Eukaryota; kingdom Viridiplantae; phylum Streptophyta; class Pinopsida; order Pinales; family Pinaceae; genus Picea; species Picea engelmannii. The sequence goes on from ML779729.1 coordinate 618,849, forward strand.
TCATAAATTTCACATCTCCAATATATTCCATGTACCTTTCACCATGAGAAGGCCTCCTTATATAACTTTGGAGAGGTCCAACCACTTGAGAGATATTTGGGATAAGTTGAGGATTCCTCTCCTTCAGTTGAGGATATTCCCTAATATCATGCCTTGACCATCTATTCAAATCCAACCACCTTCAGGAATTGAGGGATTGTTCCCTAATTTGCCTCAACAAACCCAAAATTTTCTAAAAAAAAGGGTAGCGCTCCCCCAAAAGGGTGCACAGGGCTCTCAAACACTCCCCCAAAGAGGCTTAGGGAGTGCCAACACTCCCTAATAATGGGTAGGGGAGTGCTCCTCTCCAAAATCCATTTTTTAGTAGTTCTTTCAGTGGGAAAAGGTTTGTACTCCCTGACAAGTGACTTCTCTTCTTCAAAACTAGTCTTTGGGGTGTCTTAAGTGTATTTGTGATGTTGTAAGAGGCACGACATATGAAATATGACAGTATGATGTTTTTTGACACTTGCAACACTTGTAGTCAAGATACTACACTTGCGGACAATATGCGACACTTAAAACACTTGTAATGATGACACTTGCAACACTATCAAAGTGAGTAATTTTGAGGTATAACAAATTGCCCCCCAAAGTATGAAGTTAGAAGATGATGATGACTGAAGTACTTTGCAGAATTTTTCGAACAAGGGTATGGACGCAGAGAAACTGGAAAAAGATGCACAAAACCATCAAACAAATATTATGACATGTTTCAAAACCCAAGGCAGACATACCTATGATTGAGTGATAAAGAATTTTTAGGTATGGCCACCATAAAATACACTGTGGATCGATAATTATATTGACAAAATGGTATAGCCACTGCATATACAATGTGGATCTATACTTCTATGACCTGAACTGATTGTAGCCACAAAGAATACACAGTGGATCTATGAGATGATGAGACATAGCCACAACCAATACAAAGTGGATCTATGTAACAATATATGTCTCATAGTCCAAAAGAACTCCTTCGCAACCCGGGCAAAGTATACATAAGAGTGAAAAATCAACCCAGGGTCTTCTTACCAATCCTGATGTAGTACAAATATAACCATGTGAATAAATGTCCTGATGTCGAACATGGCAGAAATCACTTGATTACCGATCAATGATGTAAGCCGTTAACAAGCACGAGGGAGATCACCATTGATGTCAATGATTACCAAGGTACTCTAGTGAATTCCAATGAATGTGAATGAATGAGGTGAAGTCGAACATATGTGGAATCATCTGATCAAGGTTAAATGATGTAAACCCACTTTCAGACATAAGGAGGCCTGCCTTTGAGGCATATAGGTCCCAAGGTACTAACTAGTTTCTAAGTCTAGTTCCTGGATAATGTGTTGAAGTCGACAGGAATAGACTCGTCGAAGGAGGGCCTTGATGTATCCCCCATCAACGACACAAAACTGACACAGAGATGTAATTGGTAGATAAAATGAACATAGAATGACATGAGTATTGAAACATGATATTTGTGATGGATGTCTCTCAAGATAGATACTTCCCTTGAACATTGAGGCACAACAACAGAAATTTGACATGGACCAAAACTTGATGATGCAGTGGATGATGTGACTTTCATCGGGTGACCCAAAGGAGTAACAAAAACTTAGAGGATTGGCTCAGTGCAGAGGTTCGACGGATTAAAATTCATGCAAAGACAAAGTGTCGTGTTCAAGGGAGACCATAAGAGTTACTAGTAGTGTTCTCAAAAAACTGCTCGGTTTGCTTCTTTCAATTTTTCCCCCATCCAGATAGACAAGTACCTCTTTTTAATTTAACGAGATTGAGGAGGGTAACGCATGCTCGATATAACTCACCTTTGGTAAGTTCCTCTTCCTTTGTTTAATGAACTAGACGAAGTAAGGGTTCGGTCCCATATGGGCCCTTCAATGTATGATTGTTTAACGAGTCCAAAGAAGGTAAACTCAGTGGTTTTTCATATTTAGAGAGTCTGAAAAAAACTTAAAGACGACTCCAATGTTGTCATTTTTCGTAATGTTAGTCTTGCGAGGCCGAAAAAGAGATAAATTATCACTTGAAAGACACCCTTTCAAACCTTTTAACAAGTGGGAAAGGAAGCAAGATCACTCGACAATCTTTTCATGTTTAGAGAGTCTGAAAAGAGTTTAAAGAAAACTCCAGGGGGTTCCTTTTTCGTTTATCCATGCATGTATGAAAAAGAGATAAAATTTTACTTGGATGCATTCTAATGTATTTACGAGAACAAAAAATAACAAAGACTAAGCTTGATATTCCCCCAGCTTGAAATCCGGTGTCTTAACTCCAGAATGATCATCAAAGGTTGGAGACATGCCCTCCAAGATTCAATTCATTCACCGACTTTGAGGTTGTTGTCAATTTCTCTAATAGATGGAGAAAGAGGATAAGGGTGGATGAAATGAAGGTTTAAAAGAGGTGATTGTTTTATTTTTTAACGAGCTTGACACAAGAAAGGAAATATGCTCATGGCTCCCAGTTCAATCCCTAGATTGTTGTGTCATTTTTTAACGAGCTTGCTACAGAGAGGAAAACTATGCTCAAAGATTTTGTTTCATTTTTTAAAAGATCTTTCCACAAAGAAGAGAAACTATGCTCATGACCTCTGTTTCATTTTTTAATGATCTTTCCATAGATAAGAGAAACTATGCTCATGGACTCTCCTTGATCATGGCTTCCAAGAGAATAACGCTCTGGAAGGATACCATGTCAAGGGACAAAATGAAGTCATGGCTTCCAAGAGATCTTCACTAGATGGAAGAAAATCACTCTGGAAGGAACACATGTCAAGGGTCGCGACATGGGTAAGGAGATTAGGCTCCAATATCCCTAGCGAAGAGATCACCATGTCAACTACCAGATCCAAATCATCGGAAGTTGAAGTCATTGGAGACGATGGAAAATAAACATCAGGAGAGGAGATACAGTGTATATCTACCCAAATTTATTCACGATGGGGAAGAAAAGAGGATCGATGATAGTTATCATCCCGAGCCTTGTCAATGCTCAAAATTTCCATAATAGATTCATCCGAGGAAAAAAATGGGGAAATGTAGTCGATCACAGACGATAAGGAACTTAACCATGATGGCATCGAGTAACTGTTGGGTGGCAATAGATGTTGGTCATCCGAAGAGGGAGAAGTGGATTGGATAGAAATGTATGATGTTTTGGCTGGACTAAGTGGCATGATGTCACCTAGTGCATTGAATTCCAAGGGACTAGGTACAATCCAAGGGTCAGATGATTTCAAAGATTTATAAGCCGTGGTTGAAATCATATCGACAGTGGCAATATAATGTGTATTCGGTGGAAGTGGTGTAGGGAAGGTACCCATAAGGCTAGAATATTTCAATAAGCCAATATCAACACTTTCATACGTGATCTTTTGGCTTCCTAAGAAAGGAATGTTGTTGGTAGCGAGAGCGCGAGCATCGGTCGTGCATAAATCCAACTGATCAACAGTGACAATTTTACCCTAATGAGGAAATTGTACACATCAAAAGACCAATGAGGCAATGACAGTTATAGCATAAAACCAACTTCTTCCAAGTAACAAGTTGTAATTGAGGGGATCATCGACCACCTCGACATCAACAATGACAATTTTTCCACCCAATTGGATGTGAAGGGACTGTAAAATCCCATGGGGATGAAAAACTCACCCATCAAATGCATGTAACATCATTGGGGATTTGTTAAGTGTGGGTGATTTTAAAATTTTCCAACATGCTAAAGACATGACACAAGTAAAGGCTCCATCATCCAGAATAGTTTGGTGGATTTGTTGATTGTGAACAACAACATCAACTTGGAAAGCAAGTTGGTGGGAGAGTTGAGACGCATAATTTTCCAGGTTAAACATGATATGGTTGGATGACTCATGATAAAAAATGCCAATAGCAGCCAAGAGCGTTCTATGTTCACTGGGGCAGTGTTATATAAATTCTAATGTAGACATAGCACACGGTGCTTGAGCCAAATATTCAACAATGTTGTAGTTCTGGGCGACACATGAACTAAGATTAAAGTTAGATTTATGGATAGTGCTCTTAGGAGGGCATAAGATAGATTCGAATGTAGGTTTCTCAATCTGAAGTGGTCCACACGAAGGATTAACCTATGGAGGACTAACGGAGGATGGCGATGGATCCGGTAAAGTACTAGTACCGTTAGTGACCTTTCCTTTGTCAGGGTTACCTGGTGTGTTGTATGTCTTAGAGAGAGTGGTCAAATTAATCCCATTAAACTTATAAATATGTGCACTCGTTGAGGCCTCATCATGAGGATGGCTAGAACTTCCCCCAGGAGAGGGGGTTTGAGCAACCATGGATTGCTGTTGTGGAAAAGGCTGAGTAAGCACAACGAGTTGTGAATTTACCTGGAAACATTTGGCCACTTCATTGTGACGTGGATAGTCTCGAGTGTAGTGATCGTCACCACAAATGATACATGGGAATTTCAGTGTCCATTGTGGTTGCTTTTCGGTAGCAAGTGTTTGAGCTTGATTTTTTGGTTGTTCATTGTTATTAATATTTTTTGATTTATTTTTTGTCTTATTCTTACCTCTGGATTGTTGTGAAGGGGAAGATTGAACTGCATTCACCTCAGAGATATGAGTTTGGGGGGAGGTAGAAGAGAGTGTGGACGATTGGGAAGTAGATTGAGTTTTGATGGAACCGATAACACCGTCTCCATGAGATGAGGATGATGGCTTGGATGGATCGGTATTAGCTTAAGCAACATTCATAAGCAAATCATACAAAGTACCAGATTGTGAATAAACCAAATCTAAGTACTGATCCCAAGCAATGGTTTCTTCCTTGGTGACCGTGCTACCCATAGCGACATCGCAAGCGATCGGGGGTAAAAGTGATTTAGTAAACCACTCCACCAATAATATGTCAGGAATGATTACCTTGATCATCCTTCATCGTCATCTCCACTCATGAATATGGTCAGAGATATGCACGGAGTTAGTTTGATGAAGGGAGGTCAAGATCTTAGTACCCATATCATAGCGAATAGGTAGTTGAAAGTGTGTGAGGAAAGACATGGCAAGGGAGTTGAAATCATGACAAGAAGCACGTGGTAGTTCAATATATCACTTTGCTGCGGAGCCCGTAAGTGTTCGATGGAAAAGACGCAAATGTATAGAATCATCCATGAGGGAGTTTGATGAACACCACGAAGGGAAATTCATCACATGGTTATTTGGATCTTCTCCAGATTTTCTGTCAAATTTCAAAATATCGGAAGGAAGTTTATCTGGAACAACTGGCCAAACCGGTGAATGAAAAATAGGATCATTAGTTAACTGAGACAAGTCTGGGAGATCCAGATTCGCAAGGAAAGGTAGTTGTTGGTTAATTTGCGGATGATACTAGTGTGGCATAGGAACACCAATAGGACCATAAACTAGGTTAGGTGGATAGTTGTAACCAGTAGGTCCTCCTACATACAGTTATTGCTGACTAGGATAAACAGGATTTGATGATGGCTGAGAAACATTTGCATAACTTGGTAGGTTATGAGCATTATAATCCAGGTGATTTGTTTCCCCAGAAAGAGGATGAACATTGTGCCCTTGAGGAGGGTAAGGAGTAGATCCCGGAGGCCGATATACATTAGATCCATGGGGAGGATAAGGTTTTTGTCCTTGAGGACTCCAAGTGGTGTTTGGGATGCCTCCCAGATAAGGTTGTCCATAAGATGGTTAAGAAGGAACAAGATTTGATACTCCTCATTATGGGTTATGATAAGAGTGCCCCCAACATAGGGTTGGGTAAATGTGCCTTTGCAAGATACTCCCCAGGATTGTGAAGGGTTTCCAGTAGAAGAAGGTTTCCCCCCTACCAGTGGTGGATTAACAACTGGGGTATGACTGGAAAAGCGAGGTTGCCCTCCAGGAAGAACGTGAAAATGGGGTTGTCCCCCAGGAGGGGTAGGCCCACCATAGGATGATGGTATTCTAGGAGGGATAGGTCTGCTAGATGGTAGTTTCCCTCCATTTGATTGTATTTGGTTGGCAAGGGTTTGCATTCTCAGGTGAAAAGATGTCCCAGCAGGATCGTACAGAACATGGGGAGCTGTAGAGTGAAAGTTTGTAAAAGCTGGGGTAGGGATCGAAGTGCCTTAGGAATAAGTAGAGGTGATGAGTTTAACATTAGGATAGACTTGTGCTGACCCAATAGTAGGGTTAATGACCTGATCGATGGGGTGATTCATCGTTTGACCAGATGGCCCACTTTCAACAGGAGGGTCATGAGGATTAAAGGGTTGTTGAAAGGATTCAAAATGCTCATAGAGATCACGCCCTGATGAAGTCCTCCATATAGAATGAGCAGGTGTGGGATTTGTATCTACTGCAGTGGTAGGATGAACATGAGTCCTATACTCATGACCAAAGGTTGGTTCTGTTGATCCCATATATGTTTCGGTAAAATCTCTCTCAGGTAACTGTGGGACCTCTTCGTCTATGACGTTCCCAAGATAGTCTAAACGAAGCAAAAGTGGTTCAAGAGGGGTTACTGAAACATATGTAGTGCGAGGAGTGGGATTCTCAACCATAACCAAAGTGCCTTCTGAATTTTCTAATGGAGGAGCAACAACACTCCTAGCGTCAGATTGATTTTCTACCTCTCCATGATAGTTGCCTTTTGGAGGGTTAGGAGGTAAGGGTTGGTAGCCTTCTAGAGGTATCCCTTGCATCCTACGTGATAGACGAAAACATTTATCATCTACAGTATCAATTTTGGAGAATAACAGTACACACTGAAAATCTAGGGCCAATTAACAAAAATAAACAACATATGCTAAAACAATCTAGGAATCAAAACCAAGCAAACAAGACTTCTCTCGATGATTGTACTAGTTGGTGATGAAATACAACATCACGTGATCAAGTTAAGAAGGGGCAAGGATATGGCAGAATAGTTACAATGACGACTTTCTTAACGGACTTTCACATTGGTGCAAGCTTCCACGTAGTAATTGTGGATTTACCCTCCAAGGAGCCTGAGTGAGTTTGACCAATGTCTGTCCCATGTACAGTGAGACTTCCCTTCACTGTCACCTTATGTAAGTACCTAAGGATTATGGCAACTAAGGACACCAACTCATAGTCATCCCCTGGGCGGGTACAGTTGACAGTCCGATCCGAACGTATGGGCAGGATAACAAGTCTGAAATCAACTCGAGAGGCTCCCACACATAATTGTGGGTATACCTTCAAGTGACCCCCAATATATGATCCGACCACTACAAACGGTTAAACCATGGAGGAATAATCTCTGTAACTCTCCCGAATGCGACCTCGTGCATAACCCCTGTGTGAGAGGGGGATCCCAGAAAGCCTATATGACAATTGGATTTGAATCTCCCTATCTCATGATGCTAATGTTTGTTTTGAAAACTTTGGAGAGTTGTACTCACA
>ML779729.1:638122-671150 GCA_009831015.1 Picea engelmannii
CTAACAGTGCAGGGTAAGGACAACTATGATCAACTATCTCAATTACCTCAAAATATGCAAATGTTTTTACTCTGTCGATGTCCACATGGACATGTTTCAGTCTACCAAAGGGGATTACATCTTGCCGATTAGCCATCCTGAGCCTGATAGGGGAATAGATCAACCTCATTTTTCCCATCAGTGCCCAAGTTTTCTTCTTCATGACATTGACCTCCGACCCTAAGTCGAGGACCACATAGTCTATATCATACTCTCCTATTTGAGCATTTAAATGTAACTCCTTATTTGTCCTTCTCTTTATAGATATTTGGTGTAATTCCCTATTCAGTAAGGGGTCTATATTTCCTATCTCATACTCTTTGATTAAATTATGTAGTTCTTGGACAACGCCCTCATCCTGAATCAACTTAATGCAAGTATATAGAAATTCCATGAGCTTGCTTACCTCTTTTCCTTCTCTTGGCGAAGCTAACTGATCAAATTCTTGAGGCATTCCATATTCTCTTACTTCTGTCCATGTATTTGATGAAGAACCTTGATCTTCTTTGAACTCTTTTCTTACTTCCTCAAATATTTGTCTTTCTTTCTTTGCATCAAAGTTTTGGGTATTCTCTGGAGCTTTCCTGATTCCTAAATCTTCTTTAGTCTTCCCTTGGGTCATTCTGTAATCTCCTGTAACAATGCCTCCTCTAGTAATAACAACAACTCTAGGGTCTTCTCCACGAGGTTCAACATATATTAGTTTCACTTGCAGGTTTTGCTGAGGTCCTTGTCTCTCCTGAAGCTTAGCTAGTAATGCTGGACATTCTTCAATAACATGCTCGAAGGAGTTGCAATAGATGCAAGTAGTGCAAGGGTTCTAACAGTCCCTTGCCAAGTGTCTTGGCTATGCATAGTTATAACAGATGATCTATCCTCGGCCTCGAACCATGCCTACTCCTCTTCCTCATCCTCTGAATCCACCACTAGGATTGAAGTTTCCTCTCCCAGGGGAGTTGTACTACATAGTGTTTCCTTCTTGCTGTACTTCTCCTTGAATTTTGTATATGTCTCTTGACCTTTCATGCATGAGATTTTAAGTCCTACAATCCCTATATTCATGTCCCATAGACTTACAGAACGTGCAATACAAATTTGTGGGTGTCTAAACATATTTTTTCATGTAATAGAACTCACCAGGGCAATGTCTATTTCAACATACCTCGCGCCAGGGTAAGGTGACTTGCTTCAAAGGGCTTAGAGCTCCAGAGGCAAAGTATTCATGGAATAGGGGACAGTGTTACTTGTCATGGACCTCTGATCTGCATATGACACACCAGATGTCTTCTCTTTTATCTTTTCCCTTGTATTTCTTAAGATCTTCGACCTAGAGAGACAAACTAGTTAGCTGACTCAAGATTTGACTCATACCTGAGTTGGATTCTCCCATAGGGGATGATTCTAACTTCATGGTGATCTCCCGCGCCTCAGCCTGCAAAGCAATATTTTGTTGCAATAGAGGAAATCTGATCTGTGGTAAGAAGGCAATAATGAACGAATCTTTGTTCTGCTCATCTGGGATCTGAAAAGTCAATCGCCCTGTTAAGGTCTTAAATCTCTGGTTGAATTCCCAAACATGCTCGACTACCTTCTGTTTGATCTATTTCAGCTCTGTAATACATTGTTATTCTGACTTAGGTTTCTTGAACTCTATAATCAATGCATTCTTGATCTCGTTCAACGGCTTAGGCTGTGCAAGTCCTTCGACAAGCTTCATGTACCAACTTAGTGCGCAATCTCAAAGGGTAGTACTAAACTGGTTTCTTTTAACAGCTTCGTCGGTGACATTTTTAATATTCCATACAACTTCACACAGAAAACAGGGCTGATCAGGATCTTCAAATCCATATCCCCTAAAGATAGGGAGTCTCATATCATCTGCCATAGAGCTTCCTAGGTTTGCTGTCTGAGTATATGCTGAACTGATAGTAATAGTACTCTGAAGGGTATGGTAACTCTGATTAATTTGTTTGCTTAATGCTGCTGAATCAACAGGAGGGACAATATTACTTACTTTAATGGTTTGCATGGTTCCTAAATTCTTTGGCTCGTTCCGGTGAAGATCTTCAACTTTCCCTTCCTCTATCCCAACAGGTTCTGAATGCTCCTCGTCTGTCAAATCTGCCTCTTCTCCACTATAGAATCCCTCGTCCTTGTATTTCTTCTTGAATAATTTCACAATATGAACTTCTCTGGACGCTCTTCCACTGCATGTATGTCCAACCTCTATGTCGATGTCTCTTTATGAATTCCTGAACATTAGCCTTTTTAATTCCGATCGATCTACTATATCTTCAAGATGTTCTTATCATGCAATAACATCTTGATCCTCAACTTCAGAAAATGTAAAAATTTTCCTCTAGGTCCCTTGAAGAAATATCTCTCAACTTGGCTATATGACTCTACTCTATCAACAACAAACTAGATGATGTAGCCTCCAATGGTGTTATCAAACCAGTGATCTACTGCTCTTGAAACAACGTTGTCAACTCTCTTGACCTTCTTGATCAGGGCTGAGGCCCAAACTACAAGAGGTCTAGATCTGATCTGAAACTGGGTATAAACTAACCTAGCTAACCACTCGTATAGCTCCTGATGGATTCCTCCAAATAAAACATCATGTATATTAGTAAAAATATATCTCTCCAACCAATCCTTTGTATTAAGATTAGGGTTCTTGTTCTAGGATTTAGGGAAGTCCTTTTCCTGATCCTCTAACCACTTTTGAATCTCTGTCTTTGATGGAAACCACCTTGACATTCCCTCACAAAGATTCTAGTCCTGAAAATGAAACCATTTGTTGGCACAAGGGAAGACCCAGGGTTCAAATCCAAGAGTGCACCAACAAGCCCTAAATACTGGCCCTTTCGGCTACACCTGCGAAGCAGATGCAGTCTCACCCGAAGCATCTTTGGTGGGGTTTTAGGACAGAGATGTCTACAACCAAGGAAATTATCAAGTGGATCTAATACTAGAACAATACAACATGTATATATCACTTATCATCTTAGATATATTCCATACATATTATAAGATATATCAAAATATTGCAATAAAAGTGTATCAAATGGCAAGAACAGAGCATCAATCACACATAACACAAAATATACGCGGTTCACCCTCTCTCCAGAGCTACATCCACAGAACTGTGTTTTATGACATATTAAGATGAAAGAATACAGTTCTGATATGTTATCTTAACCAACATGTATTCTCTCTTCTTCTCTCGATCTCTCCCCTCCTTGCACACCCAGCTGGAGGGTTGATCTTCACACCCAACTGAAGATCTTACAATACCAAAAGGCTCTCGTACTCAACTCTTCTCTCTCTCACAACATTAATAACTCATGTCAATATGACTAGATCCCACCAAATCGAACCAACCCTCCTTCCTCATATAGGTTCTTATTTATACATTACAATCACTCACCGACATCCTTAGGTCAAAATCTAGGTGTAAAAACCCTAGATACCATAACCTTAGGTGTCTAAAACCTTAGGTAAACTTGACCTTCTTTTTTAGGGCTTCACCATCCTGTCTTTCCTTCCTTCTCACGCGGTGCTCCAAAGCATATAACGATGGTTTTCTCCACTTGCTTAGTTGTCCATGGTCCTTATTCCTTGCTGACCTGTCATCATTGATCTTCTCATCCAACGACTTGCTTTCTCAGACCTCACTCCTTATTTTCTGCTTTTTTTCTCACTTTGACCCAGTAACAGTCACTGCATATTTCACGAAGTTCACATTCCGCCTTTTCTTCCTTGTTCTTTGCTTACTTCCGTAACCAAGGGCCAACAACCTTTGAAGCAACATTGACTAGAACTGAGTGACTCGAGATGAGTCACAGGTGAGTGTTGGGGGACTGTTGGCCCTCAACCAAGTTTTGAGGAAACCTTGGTTATTAGGTTTGGACCAATTTTTGGACTTTGACACATTGGTCAAGGAAGGAGTTCCCAGGTGGTGTTGAGATCGTAGATCTCACTTATTTTGCAGACTATGTTTACCTAGTAAGGGGTTCTCTAGGGTTTTCTAGGATTTTTGTAATGGGTTATGGGATGTCGTCCCATGGGGTTTACCCATGATTAGGTCTTATTGTAAGGGATTGTAAAAGTATAAATAAGTAAGAATGTATTGTAGAAAGAGACAGTGAAGTCTTGGTAGCTAAGTGTAAGTAGTTTTGAGTTTCTTTGTGCAACATAATATATATGTGTTAAAGCTCTATGCTCGATAGAGAATTTGTCTTTGTTCGTTGATCTAGTTTTGGAAGGAGGATATTGTGCTCAGTGCACAAATCTCTTGTTTGGTGCAAAGCTTGACTCTGTGGCTTAGTGCACAGAAGAAAATTAATGTAATATCTAGACGAATAATAAAGAAGGCAAAGCGGTTGGTGGACATAGCCCCACACTTGGGTGAACCACATATATATTGTGTCTTTGGTTTGCTTTGTGCTGTGTGGTTTAGGTTATGAATTTGATCAATGCTTTGATTATTATGTATGATATATAGATCTATTATTACTTAAGTGTTTACTTGTGATAAGGGTAAATGGATGTTAGATCTAACTCAGTGCTAAGTGCTTAGGATATATGATCAATCACTGTTACCACATCGATCTATATTTGGGTTTGTTTTGAGATGTTAATAAAGATAATGAACTAACGCATATATCCTTCTTACTATTACTAGAATACCCTATGAAGTGTTGTTATCACATATCTGTGTCCAAACTTGGTTACCGACACCTATGTCCTGTAACCCCCCCCTTCTTCTACCTCGGGTGAGACTTCGCCTGCTCCGCAGGTGTTATCGAAAGGGCCGATAGTTAGGGTTTTGTTCGTGCATTTTTGAGCGTTGAAACCTGGGTATGCCCTTATGCCAATAGGTCTGAAGCAAAATAATCTCATTTCCACACAAGTTCACATATTGATTATCAAGATTCTCTTTTTTAAGCCCTTTTTAATTCTTATTTTCTTTTATTTTTATTTCATTTTTATTTTTATTTTCATTTGATTCGGAAATCTGTAGATTTATACTTTTTTGATCTTTGATTAGGTGACTATATTTACATGAGTATAACCTTGTTTATATCTGATAATATTTCTTTAGAATTTTATCTTGAACAATAAGTATAGAAGTTCATACCTCAGATTTCATTTACATTTTCAATCAAACCAATTATTAATCCATCACTTATTTTAAGAGAAAACAAATGTTTTGAAAACTGAGCGTTGGATTTCGATACCTCCTGATTTCTCATCTGATAGTAAGTATTCTGCATGGGACCAAGATATGGAAAGTCAGATAATTCCGCAGAATAGAAATGATATGCAGTACAAATATTTTATATTTTGATTTTATGATATCGAATAAGACTAGGTTTATTTACAACGAAAAAGTGAAATTTAGATAATTTACGAAAGGAAATGAAATTGCAAATTGAAAGAGGAAACCAAAACTGGTATATACAATGGCAATGTGAAACATTATTATTGCATAGATTTTTTTAGATAACACTCGTTGATAGGGGCATCAAAAGTTTTTTCGTCAATATTTTCCAGTAGGAAGGAATTCTTTCTCTCTATAGATGCAATCCTGAATGGTCCGAACTAGAGATGATTGAACTTGTCGTTCTTTCCTACATCTTCTTTTCTAGCATCCCATTTTAAAACTAGATCTCTAGGAAGAAACTCCATGTGTTTCTCTTTTTTATTGAAAATGGATTTCATATTATCTTGGTACTTTTGAAGTTTGTCATCTACTTCGGCTTTGTTTTGATAGACTTCGATTATTTGGTTTATCCTCCTTGTTACGTCATTTGGATCCTCTTTTGTGTCTTGCCACAAATTCATCACAGGAAGAGAGAGATTGATAGGAAGGACAATGTCAATACCATAAATAATTTGAAAAGGGGACATACTGATTGATTTCTTGGTGCCGATTCAGTTCTCCCATAAGGCGTACTTCAGGTGAATGTGCCAAGCCTTCTTATCCTCTGTCAATACTTTTTTTATTATATTCATCAAACTCTTGTTGGATGATTCAGCCAACCCATTTCCCTGAGGATAATAGGCTGTAGAATGTCCTAGAACAATGTTATAGTTTTGACAAAAAATTTCCATTGCCATAGATTTGAAAGCTTGGGTGTTGTTCGTGACTATTTTTTGAGGGAAACCAAATCTCTATAGGATGTTCTCTTCCAAGAAGTTTATTACCATCAAATCAGTATCATTCCAAGTTGGAATATCCTCTACCCATTTTGTGAAGTAATCAGTAGCGGTTAAAATCCATTTATGTTGGGTGCTTGACTGCGGATGGATTTCTCCGATGAAGTCCAGACCCCACTGTTGAAAGGGAGATTATGATTTGACTGGGATTAAAGGTAGTGCCAAGAGATTTTTCTTACTAGAGAACATTTGGCAAGGTTTGCAGGCTCTGAACTTGGCGTTCACATCAGTAAATAACTTTGGACAATAATATCCAACTCTTAAAATCTTGTAGGACATTTCCCTCTAGGCTTGATGTCCTCCACACACTCCTTCATGAAATTCATTTATGACATTCTTTGTTTCAGTTTCTGTTAAACAACATAGCAAGAAACCTAGAGGATATTTCTAGTACATTTGACCTTCAATAATAAAATATTTAACTGCTTGTAGGTTCAACGTTCTCTCTTTGGATGGAGTCATGTCACTCAGGCACTGAAGGGTGAGGAGGTATGAAACAATATCGCAATACCAATCAGAGGAAGAAAATTTATCCTTGATCTGGACTGTAGGGGTTTGATCATCAAGTTCCTCTATATCTGGGATATATCCGTGTGATTCTAGGTGGTTCATCTCGAGTGCCTTGAAATTTGATTCAGCTAACAATTTCACCAGGCCCTGACCTTTGACTATCTTGGTCGGTTTTACTTCAAGATCGAATTCCTGAATTTTAGCTAACCACCGACCTCTTTTACCATCACTATATGATTGTACCAAGATATCTTTGACAATGCTTGTTGGCACATAAGCGATTATCCTGGAATGCAGTATATATGTCCTGAAAGCTTTGAGATATTTCACCGTTGCGTAAGCTTGTTTTTCCAGTATATCATATTTTAATTAGGTGTCTCTGTGACTTTTACTAAAAAATGCTATCGGCTGCTCGAAACCTTCTTTGTTCTTTTGCAGGAGTACTGCTACGATAATATGTTTAGATGTGAAAGAAAAGATCAGGAATTCCTTAGTATAGTCTGGACTAGCTAACATTGGCACTTTTCTTATAGCTTTCTTAACCCGATCGAATGATTCTTTAGCTTCAACACTCCATTTCATTTCACTGTCTTTTTTCAACATATCTGTAATTAGTTTGACAATTTCAGCGAAGTTAGGGACAAATCTTAAAAAAATTATCTTCCCTAAAAAAGACTGGATTGATTTCTTATTTCTAGGAATGTTTACCGTGTCAATAGCCTCGAATCCCTTAGTTTTGACCTTGATTCCATCCTTCGAAACTATATGACCCAAAAGCTTTCCTTCTTGCATATAAAAGTGTGAATTCTTAGGGTTAAGAGACAAACCCAATTTTCTGCATTTCTCGAAGGTTTGTTTGAGATGAACTAGATGTTCTGCATCAGAATTGGAGAATACTGTTAGATCATCTAAGTAAATAACAAAAAATTTATCTCTCTCACCGATGAAATCTATATCCATCACTCTTTGGAAGGTATCCCCTATGTTCATCAAACCAAATGGCATTGTATCGTACATAAAATTTCCCCATGGAGTGGTAAATGCATTTTTTTCTTTATCGTGTTCGTGGAAAGAAATTTGGTTGTATTCAGAAAAACCATCAATCATAGACATTATGTTAGATCCAACTACTTTTTCCAGGACATGATCCATTTTTGGCAGTGGGTAGTTTTCCTTGAGAGATGACCGATTTAAATTCCTAAAATCTACACAAAGTGTTGGCCCTTGACCAAGTTTTAGAGAACTTGGGTCACGTTTGACTAATTTTGGGACTTCGACAGGCTGGTCGAAGATGGAGTGCAAGGCAAAGCGAATATCGTGGGATCTCGACCCCTTCTTAGAGAATTTTTAGGTTTAGGGTTTATGTAATAGGTATGGGATGTTGGCCCATGGGTTCACCCATGTTTAGGCCCATTTTGTAATGTATAAATAGATAACTAGGTGATGTAAGAAGAGGCCGGTATGATAAGAAGTGATCTAGAGGAAAGTATCCTAATTTCTATAGTTTGATCTATGTGATTGCAAAGTCTTTGTGCTTACTGTGTGTTAAGAACTTGTAGAGCTAAGTGCACGCGATTGTAAGAAGCTTGTGTGCAACTTGTAAGAAGTCTTTTTGATTAAACCTAGCTCAAGGAAGGAGGATCTGGCGAGGTGCGCACAGATCTCCTATCCTATGCAGAGTAGGTTCTTGTGGCTCTATGCTTATAGAAGATTGAAAGAAGAAAATAAAGAAGAGAAAAGTTGGTGGACATAGCCCCACACTGGGGTGAACCATGTATATCATGTGTTGTGGTTTCTTTGTGCATTATAGTTGTTATGCTATTGATGTGATGCATGCTTAGTGAAATGATATATGTTAGATTCATATGATATAATAGATTAGTGCTTATTGATATGAATGAATTCTATATTCGATCTATTTATATGTGTTAAGTGCTTGAAAGTGTTAGATCTGGTTGAATACTGTGCTGCTATGCAATTTGGGTTTGAATCTGTGATGCAAATAAGGATTTAATACTGTTGAATGTTAACTATTAAGTGCTCTATTAAGGTATTGTTATCATAGATCTGTGTCCCAGCTAGGTTGCAGACATCTGAGTCCTGCAACCACCCCTGCCTCTACCTCGGGCGAGAATTCATCTGGTTCACAGGTGTTCCTAAAAGGGCCAGTAGTTAGGGTTTTGTTGGTGCGTTGTTGAAGAGTTGAACCCTGGGTCTACCCCTGTGCCAACAAATGGTTCCATTTCTGGAACCTGAAACTATGATTGCTGGGAGCTAAAGAAAAGCGAAATCTCTGTGCATAGATCTGTTGCCCTAGTGTGCAATATTCTACTTGACTTGTGAAGCTCTATGCTAAGAAGAGAAGCTTGATCTGAAGAAAAGAGGTAAGATCTTGAAGCTTTGTGCTCTGATAAAGGTAAGATAAGTGAAAATTTTTATTTCTAAAGAATGGATCTAGGTATGTTTAATAGATTTGGTCATAGTCTGAAAACTAGGGTACAATTAGAAGAAAGAAGATTTGATATGAATATATCTGATAGAAATAGTGAAAGATATGTTATTCCTATGCATAGAAAGAATGTTTGGAATAACAAGTGGATGCACGATCCTAGAAATAATTTTTTGCAGACCCACCTCTGTGATCCCAGTGCATAGTACAAGAAAGGTTGGGGATCGTTTAAGAGAAAGAGAGGATTAACTCTTTGCTATAGTTGCAGAATACCGAGACATTTGATAAGGAATGCCTTGGTAGAGGTCCTATTTGCCTTTATTGTAAGGCTACTGGACATGAAGTTTTGGATTGCCCTATAATGATTGCTAAATTTTAAAATATGAATATGAGACAAGAAAACCATGAGACAGGCCAAGAAACTAAGGATATGATAGAACCCCAGAAAGAATTAGAGACTATATTATTACAGATGAAAGAAACCCTGAATGATCATAGAGATATCAATTTATCATAGATATTAAAAGAGAAGGAGTGCATAGAAACAAGAATAGGAGACTTTGACATAGACCATGTCCTGGATGAGGAAACACAGGTGAATATCATGACAGAAAGAACTTGGGAAATTTTGGGAAAACCCGCTATGGTTCCTTCATTGGGAGGAATAGGATTATTTAGAGGAAAGATGCTAACCCTATGTGGAAGACTTACCCAGATACCTATGAGTGCTTGTGGCACTTTGATAGAAGAATAATTTGAGATCATTAAGTTTGTTGAGAACAACGCCCCATTTTCTATTTTGCTAGGAAAAACCTGGATTGAGAAAGATTAGATACGAAGGAAACAAGAAGAGGAGGATCCAGAACAGAAAAATCACGAACTAAGAGATTTCATGGCTAGGAGAATAGCACACTTATTGAAATAACAAGAGGACAAGTCGAATCTACTAAGGACCAAAGATCTAGATGTCGAAGTTGAAAGAACACAGGAAGACTTGAAACACCTGTCTGTACAAGAGAGTAGAGCACCTACCCCATAAAGAGAAGAAGTATTACCCTCAAACCCTATGAAAGAACCTCCACAATGCGAATTTACTATGCCAAGAAGAGATAAGAACAATAATGGAAAGAGGAAACCAATGACTCAGATTTCAGGAAAGAAAGCCAGAAAGCTCAGCAAGAAGAAAGCAAAGTTAGAAAAGTTACAGGAAGTTCCAGGGAGGACTCTGTAGAAAGAAGGTTTGTAGAACTAGAACTTCATCGGGATATCAGAACAACGAATATTGGCACTTCACCATGACGAATCAATGTGACCGTTGGAGGCATCCTGACCGTTAGAACGATGCTCCAGAATAGCTGGAAATGCAGTTATTACCAGAAAGTTCGCCATTATACCATTGGAACCATGCCATAATAGATGGAATAGCATTTATTGAAGCATTCCTACCCATTGGAAGAGTTCGTTACGATGTTGTCTATTTATCCTGTTGAGCGTTGCACCGATAACACTTTTTCCAATTGTGATTACCCGATCCCATAGAGAATTAGTTTCTTTTGCACAATGATTATTGAGACCTCGCCATCCATTATGTTACATTGAGTGTTGTTCACCGAACTGAGATATTAGATCTCGAGTGTGCATGTCGGACAAAATTAGCGCAGTAGAAAATTCCGTCGAAGAGATCCTAATAGAAATCATGGTCGAGAAGATCATGTACGCTGGCATCCAAGCCTCATCAAAAAGAAGAGTACAATCATCCCTTTCGACTGCTTGTGGACATGGACCATCCCGAGTTGCGACAGAGAAACGAACGAAGCATCGTGATGACTTAGCGAATTTGAATCTCATCCCATCTATCCTGCCCATCTACATCCCACCTCTGGTTGGCACGGTGAGTTGTGACAATGTCCGAAGGGACTTCGACTACACAGTCATCACTGTGTACCTCTTGAAGGGGATACGCGCAGTCAGACCGCAGTTGGAGAGGATTCAAACATTGAAGATCAGTGACTATAGCCTAGGAAACTGCAAGATCTATTAAATGCTCGCACCATACAAATATTTGACCAAGACAAAGGGAAAGAATTCGAAGATCATCCCCTAGTTGTGAACCATGGACATCGTGAGGTCCACTATCTTGAACATGATGAAGATACCACACTTCGAAAGACATCAGGAGGTTAACATGTGTGTTAATCTCCCGCTGTCGTGCTTCCATGGTGGTTATCTGTGGTTGGAAAGATGCATCACCGTAGATCTGGTGCTGATCCATCAAATCATCAGACTAATCATGTAAGGACCAAAACCACAAGAATTTTATCGAGGGAAGGTTGCAGATCATGCCCTGGCACAAAGAATCAAAGACAACTATGGCGATGTAGAAAATGGGAAGCAAGGATACAAGGTAGCCTCCATATAGAATTGCACAGTGCACCTAGCCTGCCAATTGATTTTGGTAATCTATTAAGGAAGAACAAACCCATGCAGGTCACGGGGTTTGTCGTCGACCTTGAAGGAAAATGCGTGGAAGGGATAAAAATGAATTGGGTGAGCTTCCTCGTCAACCAGTTATAGAAATACTACCGTGAATCTTGGGATCAAGGCTATGAGTTCCATTTTAGTTGGTTGATGATCCTCATCGCCTTCATTTCTTGGGAGATGCCAGAAGGTGTGACCTTCCATGAGATTGAGCCATCAAAAACCTTATCCGTGAAGTTCACCATGCTCTAGTATTCAAGTGACATGGCTAAACAATGGCAGTCAAACATGGTGTTCCACACCTATTACCTGCATTTGAAGAGGGCTATTGAGTCTTCCCCTCACATGACACCGAATACCCTGCACAGGTTTAGACCATTTGTGAAGTTCCGTGCAAATAGAAATTTTATTTATGTCGCTGTGCAAGGACATGAACATAAAGAAGAGATCCAATCTTACTACAAGCTCATTGAGGAGGACATGGAGTAAATAAATAAGGATTGGCCCACAAAACTTCTTGTACTATTCGACTAGGAAAAACTGTTTGAACTTGACCTAATTGCAAGTCCTCTGGTCACTTGTGAAGAGTATGATGCACCCAACAGTAGTAGAAGGAAGAAAAAGGAAGAGGTACAGAAGATGAACAACACATTAGAAGAGACTGCTTTAGACTCACCTGGAGGGGGAGGCGATGACGAAGTAGACAAAGAAGTAGACAAAGAATAAGACAAAGGAGAAGAATACAAGAAGAAACAAGGCGAAGTAACACCGCCTAGGGACCTTATTGATGAAGCTGAGACCTCCAAGAAAAGAAAGGTTTCCCCCACAAAACCTACATCGTGGAAGAAGTCCAAAGATACTAAACCATAAATGGAGACTATGCTCATGATGGATGACATAGATTTCATCACTTTTGCTATCTTAGATACCTCAAAAGATATCTTACAGTGCAATGAAGACAAACAAGAGACCATGTATGAAATAATTGAAGTAGAGCTAAAAGGGGTACAACAAGCCCTCCACTCCAGCCAGGCAGTGTCCATTGTGCCATAGTCATCAGAAGGAACAGAGTTGGGAGATGAACCTTCCCAGCTTTGCTAAATAGCAGATGCGATCGAAGCTCACCTTCATCGTGTTCAAGAAGAAAAAGAGAAGGCCATAGAGGCCTTAATGAAAGAAAAATAGGAAGCCATAGAACAACTCTAGGTTGCGCAATAGGAAATAGATTTCATCCAAGCCAAGTTTGCAGAGGATAGAGAACAAATCCAGAAGGAGAAGGAACAGTTGTTTGCAGAGCATATTGGAGTTAAAGAGGTAGTCATTAGAGCACTTCTCTCTATGATGGGATTAGAACAAATGGAAGAATACCCAGTAGACAGGCAAGTAGGGAATCTTTCCGAAGCCATTCAACAGCTCCAACAAAGGATAGCCAAACTGGAGTTACAAGAAGTGCCAAGAACTCCACAGGAAGTGCGAGATCCAAGAGAAGAAACTTTCAGGATCAAAGTTGAGAGAATAAAGGCATTATCCTTGGAATGCAAACAACTCAAAAGTTGAAGTGCATAGACCTACAAGTGCCTTGCAGAGGACCCTGATCTTAGGACACTGGAGTCACAACCCCAGGAGGCAAAACAACAAGCAACAATAGTGCAAGCACAATTAAAGCTACTATCACCAACCGAGAGGATGAAAAGAGCCCAAGAATAGTGCATGGTTCAGTAACAAACCCATGCCATTTAGAGTAAGGTCATGGAAGTGACCCAGCGACTCCAGCCAGTGCAGGATGCAACTTGCATAATTTTTGAGGAGATTGAAGGACAAGGTGCACAGTTAGAACAAGTAGTCACCTCAGTTGAACAACTATTGGAAGGACCTGTCACCGAGAAGGTCATTCAAGAGTTCGTCGAGTAGGAGGCTCTGGCGAAGCAACAGGTCGAAGCAGCTCGAGCCAATCTCGAGGAATTTGAGGCAGAGTTACCTAGATCAAAGTGACTTAGGATGAGTCACAAGTGAGTATTGGGGGCATGTTGGCCCTTGACCAAGTTTTGGAGAAATTGGGTCACGTTTGACTAATTTTGGGACTTTGACAGGCTGGTTGAAGATGAAGCGTAAGGCGAAGCAAATATCATGGGATCTTGGGCCATTCTTAGAGAATTTTTGTGTTTAAGGTTTATGTAACAGGTATGGGATGTCGACCCATGGGTTCACCCATGTTTAGCCCATTTTTTAATGTATAAATAGATATCTAGGTGATGTAAGAAGAGGTCGATGTGCTAAGAAGTGATCTAGCAGAAAGTGTGCTAAGTGCTAGAGTTTGATCTATGTGATTGCAAAGGCTTTGTTCTTACTATGTGTTAAGAACTTGTAGAGCTAAGTGAAAGCGATTGTAAGAAGCTTGTGTGCAACTTGTAAGAAATATTTGTGCTTAAAACTAGCTCGGGGAAGGCAGATTTGGAGAGGTGCACATAGATCTCCTGTCCTATGCAGAGTAGGTTCTTGTGGCTCTGTGCTTATAGAATATTGAAAGAAGAAAACAAAGAAGAGAAGAGTTGGTGGACGTAGCCCCAAATTGGGGTGAACCATGTATATCATGTGTTGTGGTGGCTTTGTGCATTATAGTTGTTATGTTATTGATGTGATGTATTCTTAGTGCAATGATATATGTTAGATGCATTTGATATAATATCTTAGTGCTTAGTGATAAGAATGAATGCTAGATATATCTATTGATATGTGCTAATTGCTTGAAAGTGTTATATCTGGTTGAATACTACGTTGCTCTGTAATTAGGGTTTGAATATGCAATGTAAATAAGGATTAAATACTGATGAACGTTAACTACTAAGTGCTCTGTGTTATCACACTAAATTGCCTTGGGTATTTTAGTTTGTTTTAATCCTTTTTTAAGCCTTAGATTTTAATTTTTTAAGTTTCATCCCTTTAAAGTTATGTTTGTTAGGTCCCCTTAGATAAATAAACTTTTGAGTCATAGCACATGTTTGATCCTCAAGTTGATTTTTTGGACTTAGAACCTTTAGTTCATGATTTAAATTTTTGGTCCCCTTTATGATTTTTCACTAGGATCGATACCTCCCATGACTATACTAATGTGACACATCTTTCTTCTCACTCATGACCTCTTAGGCATGCCTTGCTGTCCTTTCTTACCTGTCCAATAATTTTTTGAATTGGAGCACTGCTCACTCATCAAGCAGTTATGTAGCGCCTTTCCCGTTCATCATACTTCCACCAGGAGTCATGAATGCCACGACTGATGTCATGTTCCTTTTTTTCAGTGCCAGGAGTTGTTTAAAGATACCTCCAAGATCTCGTATTTACGAGCCCTGATAACGGTTTATGATTTGAAAATTCAAGAATGTTGTGATTCTCAAACTCATAGTTCTGACCAGGCGACAACAATGTGACTAAATTTGATGTTGAGGAAGATTCGAGGGCCTAAATGTTCGTAACTTCATCCTGATATTTCGCTAAAGATTCCAATAGGTGTTTACTCCACAAGTATCTCGTGTTGCCTCCTCTAAACATTAATTTTCACAAAGAATTAGTGCTAAGGTTTTGGTTTATCGAGCTTGCACAGTTGTAAGGGACTCATTTTCGCATGATAGCCTTGTCTCCTCTCTTTTCAAACCGATGAACTCCATTTTCTGTATCTAGGTCTGATTACTTCTGTCTGCCATAGCCATTGAGTTTGTAAGCACCTAAATAGTATATCCTCTGCATACGAATCACACTACCGAGAGGCGTTGCTTAACCCCTCTGTGTCTCCCCTCCTTCCTTTCATTTTGGAGTTAAGCATTTTTACTCAGTTACAAAGGGCCAATTACAGATTACCCCCTCACTGTCTACACTCACAAATACCTGTACAAATATAAGGTTGTAATTCCCACAGTCAAGCTTGGCTTAC
This sequence comes from Picea engelmannii, assembly GCA_009831015.1. Lineage (NCBI taxonomy): Eukaryota > Viridiplantae > Streptophyta > Pinopsida > Pinales > Pinaceae > Picea > Picea engelmannii. The sequence continues at coordinate 653,749 of ML779729.1, forward strand.
TAGCACCAGTCTATTTTAAAAGGTCATCCTTGTACATTTGACGCCTAATTTTAAGTCTTCCTGGTTATTACGATCCCATAAGCCTTTAAAAGATGTCATTCTAAGCCATGGAGACTCCTCAATCAAAGACGAAACACAAAGGGGGCAAGGTGGTTAGGACAGAACCTGTGGACATGCATCTTTTTGATATAGAGCCTATGGCAAGAGAGGTTTTTCAAAGAGTGGTATGCCTCCCTTTCTACCAGAATATGCAGAGAGGCCATCCAGAGGTAACAAGACAATTTACATTACATTTTTATGGCAGGAGAACTAAGGTTGGGGATTTCGAATTTGACGTGAATGAAGCCTCTATCTCAACTGCAACATGAATCCCTATTATAGGTGAAAAGTGGTTCAAGGCCATGGATTTGAGTTCATCCTATGCCAAAGATCTCTTTAAACTTGAACATCAAGCCAGTGATTTGTATAAAAGTGTGCCAAGCAGTCAGTTGATTGAATAGTTTGATAGGATATTGAAGATCATCCAGAGATATTTTACATGTGAAGGGAGATTTAACACATTGTACCAGTACCATATAAGGCTTTTGATTCATTTTACTGGTAAAGTTGAAATGAATGTCCCCTATTATTTGGTAAGGAGCATAGGTAAGATGTCAGAAATGATTCAATCCAAGTCTAAGGATGTGGATTCTATCCTTTTCCACTCTGGATTGATCAGAATTCTAGTCTCTCAGGAATTGGTTAAGAAAGAGATTTCATGGGAGCATTTTGTGGTTACTTCTCACTTCAAGTTGGATCTATCATCTACTCCTCAATCACTGAATGCAAGTCCTTTATCACCCACCAGTTTTGTTAAATAAGGGACCAGTAGGAAGAGAAAGGGCAAAGCCCCTGTTCAAGTTTTAGAGGTCAGCAAGCAGGTCACAGGAGCTGAGGAGGAAGCTTGTACTTCCCCACAAAGATAGTTTTCACCGCCTCCTCCACGAGGGTTAAAAGAGGTTCCTTCTTCTACCCAAATTAAATCCAAGAAAGGAAAGAAGCTACACTTCCCCTCTTCTCCTCCAACAACTAATACTAAGGGAAGAAGACCTTTCACAAGATCACCAATTCCTAGGGAATTTTTTGAAGAACAATCTTTACCAGAAATCCCTGTGCAAAAGAAGAAGGGTAAAGGCATTGGAAAGCCCGTGGAAAGAAAAGAGGAAACCCCTGTGCAAAAGAAGAAATATAAAATAAAATCCACCAAGATACCTGATGAAGTAGACAAGACAATTCCTATGCAGATGGAAGAGGAGATTGAGAAAAAACTTATTGAGACTGTGCATGTCACTGCTCCACCTGACAGTTAGACCTTCAAAAGACTTATTAGGAAACTGAGGGATGCAAGAAAAGAGGTGGCTTAGTTGAAAATAGAGGCCATGTATGACAAGGTGAAAATGAAAGAGCTCATGGATGGCTATAGTCATACCCTTGACCTGGCAAGGTTTGCAGCAAGAAAGGACCAACCCCTTCATAGGCAGCTCCAAAACCTCTATAGGAAGAATAGAGGTTTTCAATCCCAGAATAGGAAACTCAAGGCAGAGTTGCAACATTTTCAAGATGAAGTAGCTTAGAGAAACTTGCAGGTATTGGTTGAAGATGCTATTGAGAAAGAGACATCAACAGTCAAGGATAACATAGCCCCAGTCAAGAAGTCTGTCATTGCTAAAAAGAAGAACCCTATTATTGCTAACAAGAAAAAGTATGTTGTGCTAAATGAAGATGCTCCTTCTACAAGAAAGAGTGTGAGGTTAAGTGTCAAGGTAACAAAATAGCTGATGAAAGGTGAGCCCTATTTTTGAGGATGTTTCCTTTTTGAGAGGGTAAACTGTTATTCAAATATTACCTCTTCCACCTATACAAGCTTCTAAGCATTTAATTATCAGAGTTTGGGGATTTTGCAAAGTGCTAAATCCCTAAGTTGTGAAACGCACTACCGTCAATGATGCCAAGTCACCTAAGTATAATGGGTTTGACATTACACAAGGCCACTACTTAGACTGATACCTAAAGAAGCTACCAATAGACACCAGAGATTCAGGAGGGCTAAGATAACAACTTTTTGGATAGATAATGATGGAGAAGATTGTAGAAAAAATAGCTGGCATCATGAGTAAAACCACATTCTTTTGAAAGACACATGGCAAACAAGGAGCTGCGCAACAATAAGGAATCAAGTCATCTTGAAGATTGGTTGGATTAGTCACCAACATTTTCCTATTTTATAACATAGGTTGTTAACTAAGTTGTTAGATCAAATAAATATTTAGAGATTTTCAAGGGAAGGAGGCCAGCTCGTACCTCAATCTATTGCCTCCCTTTTGTTATAAATAGATAGATCAAACTCTTTAGTAGGTTTGGATGGTTGAGCAAGGCTCCCTTAGACTGTAATATTTTCATGAAGTGACTGTGATCTAGCTATGTTCTGGACTTAAGACATTTTTGCTAATAGAAATCAACTTCTCTTTCATCTTATTTACTTATGATGCTAAATTTTCATGCTTTGAATGATTCACATGCATGACTGTGGTGATGTTATGGTGGATGTTTGATCATTATATTATCATGATGTTTATTTAGCTTACTTAGTTTATTTGTTCAAGAATATCTTGTGTTAAGAAACTTTATTCATTAGTCTTTTGTAGGCATGATGTTTATAGTAGCCCCTACATTCCTATCATTCAAGTCTTCCCTCTATTCATATTTACTCCTAAATTACTAATTGAAGTTAGCCAAGACCTTGATTGTTGGTGCATCCTAGCCCTATTTTCTGAGTTGGAACATTATCATTTTGAGTCTTTTTCCATTTGACCCTTTAAAACACTCTTACATTCACATATCACCTGATGGGTACATGGCTTTCCTTCCATGCAATCTGAAGGTGATTCCTAGTGCTAACATTCTTGGCGCCATTGTCGAGGAGTGATTTGAAGACTTTTCTGTGGGATTAAACGACACAACATACTAGTCCTAAAGGTGCATTAGAACTTAGTATCTTGAAGGTTGCACCTTGCACCTGGCGAATCCATTGTTTTAGCTCTGGCACCTAAAGGCAGACATAAGAGATCAAATCCACAACTACCTTTGGTTCCATCTGAGGCTAACCCAGAGAAAATAATCAAGAAGGGAAAAGCTTCTCTAAATTTTTTTTCTGCTACTGCTACAAGTGATTCTGGTCAGTTGCCTGATTCCACCCTTGATACTCCAACTATTTTATCAAGTAAGATTTCTTTACCTTCTGCTGAAGTATCTAAGAAACTTGATTTTGAAGAGTTTCCTGTTGAATACTCTTCCTTTGAAACTGGATTGAAAGAAGAAAACATTGACATTTTCTCTTCCCCTGACATTGAAAAGTGTTTCAGTCTTGATAGTTTTGAAGATTTCCCCACTTTATGTTTGTCCACTCCTCTTTCTGTTAAACATTTTTCTACCAAAGAAGTGGAAACTTCATCCCCTTTACAGACCTTTCCATCTTATTCCAAGAATCAACCTTCTATTGGAAAACTGAAACCCCCCTTGCATATTTTTCTGCTTCTCCAAATCTGCACACAACCAAGTCTCCTTCTCCTTCTTGTTCACCAAGAGTTTGAAATCAAATCGTAGTTGTTAACTCCCCTGCAAATAGGATGGATTCCATAATGACTGCAAGATATGCTCCTCTAGTCTTACCTCAACCAGTGAATTCCCTCCCTCCTGGAGATTATTTGAAATACATGCCTAAGTTCACGGGAGAAGAAGATATAACAGCTGAGGAACATCTTGCTGCTTTCTACAGCTATGCAGATAACCAAAATATTGAAAATGAGGATGTGTGGATGAGGGTTTTCATCCAAAGCATTTTTGGTGAGTCTAGGAAGTGGTTTAGGGGTCTGGCCCCTGGATCCATTACTGGCATTGAAGCATTGGATGAAGCTTTCTTGAGGCTTTGGGGGGACAAAAATGACTTTTTGTACTACATCACTGAATTCAGATCCCTAAAAAGGAAAGAATGATAGTCCGCCTCTGACTTTTCTAAAAGATTTAAAAAAATGTACAACAAGATCCTTGATGAGATAAAACCCACTGAAACCTCTACAAAAATCACTTATGCCAGTGCATTTGACCCCGAATTCTGTCTCCTATTGAGAGAAAGAAGAACACCTTCCTTAGTTCATATGCAAGATGCTGCCTTGGAGGTAGAATCCAATATAGTGGCATCAGATAAGCTCAGGGGGAAATCTGATAGGGATAGGAGAAAAAACAGAGCTGAAGCTTCGACTTCTGATTCCTCTGTTGTCCATTATCAAGTAGATGAGCTGACCAAATTAGTAAAATCTCTTTCCACTGAGATTGAGAAGTTAAAATCAAAAGGGAAACAAACATATATAAATGCTCAAAACACTGATAACAAAGGTAACTTCAGGAGACCAAATAATTCTCCCCAAATATTTCCCAGAAATAGAGAGAGAGATGATCAGAAGATACAAGCTCCTTTGAAAAATAATTTGTTGGCTAATGAAGAAGAAGAGGAGGTAGATGTTGATCCTGAGATTCACTGCTTAGGTGACACATCCCCATCCCCACACTTAACTCAATCCTCTTATGAGAAATATTTAATGGATATTCAAATAAATGAATTAAGTAAGGGAGAGAAAGAAAAAGAAAATGCTAGTAGATATAATATGATATCTAAGAAGAATGAAGAAAAAACAGATCCCCCTAATCAACCTGCTCAAAGAGAATATTCTACCAAGGCTGTGACAATGAGCAGTAAGGAAAAAGACTCTCAAAGCCCACAAGTTATGATCAAAAATCCTTTTTCTGAAACCAAAGAGATCTTGAAACCTTGTTCTTCTTTCAATTTTGAGAATGAGATCCAAAAAATAAAGATCCCTGTACCTTTTTTGGAATTGATAAAAAATGAAGAATTTAAAAAATATCTATCCAAAATGCTACAACCTGAATCATCTCCAAATGCCACTGATTCAATAAATCTGTAATATGAAAAACCAACAGTGATTTTAGGTCCTTTGATAGAATACAAACATGATTCATCCCCACCTTTATATACCTCATTGAATATACATGATAAGGTGCTTCACAATTGTCTCATGGATTCAGGGGCATCCCACAATCTTATGCCAAAATCTGTTATGGATGAACTTGGGATAGAAATAAAAAAGAATTACCATGACTTATATTCTTTTGACTCTAGAAAAGTGAAGTTTCTTGGAGTCATTAAGGATATGGTGGTGACTTTATTTCAGTTTCCCATGAAAAGTATACTTATGGATATCATAGTTGATGATCCCCCCCCCAAGTTTGGCATGCTCTTGTCAAGATCCTGGATAAAAAGACTTGGGGTAACCTTGCATATGGATCTATCTTATGCTACTATTCCCATTTTTGGGTGAGAGCATAGAAGAATTTATAGGGAAACTCAATTGGGTTACATCATTAGTGATGAAGAAAACCGCACAAATCACCTCGTTTTTGCTTTTGATACAGATCTGGGATCTAGCATTTTTCAACTCACTAATGCTCCTGAAACCCCTCTAGAAATTAGAAAATAGTCTGTTACCTTTTCTGAGGAGACTCTTCTAACCACTTCTGTCTGGAAGATGTTCTTTGATGGATCCTCTTCTAAGGAAGGTGATGGTGTTGGGGTGGTCTTTGTCTCACCAACTCAAGAAAGTATATCTTTGTCATATAAACTAGAATTTGAGACTACTAATAATGTGGTAGTGTATGAAGCTCTTGTCTTGGGGTTGAGGGATTCTAAAGACATGGGATAGAAGATCTATCAGTATTTGGAGATGTTGAATTAATAGTCCATCAGATTAAAAATATTTATCAAACAAGGCACCCTAGGCTTAGATCTTATAGAAATGAAGTGTGAGATTTAGTGGACAGGTTTTTCTCTGCTACTAACATATAATTTATTCCTAGAGAAGAGAATACCATGGCTGATTCTTTGGTTGTATCAGCAAGCAACTTCAGAATTCCTATACCACCTAAAATAAAGTATGATGTAGAAGTCAAGTACAAACCTTCTATACTGGACAATGTGAAATATTGGAAGGTGTTCGAAGATGATTTAGAACATAAAAATTTCCTTGAGACTGTTGATGATTTTTCTACATTACACAATGATCACGATCATGATTTAGAAATTACTCCTCATGTTGATGTTTTCCTCAATAAAATTTCTAATCATCATATTGTGTAGCTACCTAGCAATCATATTCCAAAAGGACTAGTTCCTTTGGAAATATTATTTGACGGGAATGATGTGGCAGTGAAAGGAAAGGTATCCACTGACGATGCTGATATAACTGAGTGCAATTTGGGTACTGAAGAGAATCCAAAATATGTCAAATTGTTAATCAGCCTATCAGAAGAGAAGAGGGAAGAATATACTAAGTTGTTGAAGGAATTTGCTGATGTATTCACATGGACTTATGAACATCTCAGAACTTATGACACAAGCATTATAGAGCATAGGATCCCATTAAAAGAAGACACCAAACCCTTCAGGAAAAAATTGAGGCAAATCAATCCTATGTTGCTTCCTATCATGGAGAAAGAGGTAAAAAAGATTTTAGATGAAAAAATCATCATTCCTTTGAGGTATTCTGAATGGGTGGCCAATTTGGTCCCAGTAAGAAAAAATAATGGATATATCAGACTTTGTGTTGATTTCTGAAATCTGAACAGAAGCTCAAAAAAGGATAATTACCCTTTTCCCAAGATGGACCACATACTACAGAAGGTGACAGGAGAATCCAAGATGTCCATGGTTGATTGTTTTTCATGTTAAATTTGGCAGCATCGACAGTCATTCTTCAATGAGAGGCCATATGGGCCACCCTAAGGCTAGCCAGGGAGATTTGGAGAATCAACTAGTCTTGTGAGGTATTGACAAAATCCAGGGGGAACGAACAACCTCTGTGAGTCAAAACAAAATTCAGGACGAACAAGATGCTTTGTGAGTCTAATGAAAAAGTCGGGGGGAATGTACAACCTCTATGAGCATAGACAATCTAGTGCAAAAGTCAGGGGGAACGTACAACCTCTGTGAGCACAGACAGACTAGTGCAAAAGTCAGGGGGAACATAAAACCTCTGTGAGCCTAGTCAAACCTTGTGAGCCATGAGAAAAAGTCAAGGTATCTAGAAAAAGTTAGGTTGAATGTAAAATTCCTTTGAGCTAGAAACAACGATATTCCTAATATTGCAAATGATGTAATTGTATTGATCTAGTGCGTTGGCACGTGTAAACATTATCCACCATGAAGAGAATTTAGAATTGCCTTCTCAAGAGTTGTAACTAAAGTCGTGAGTCTAGTTATATGTTAGAACTAAAGTGTAATGTTGAGTTGCAACTAAATTCTTGAGTCTAGTTCTGCTTTTAGTAATGTTAAGTTGCAACTAAAGTATTGAGTCTATAACTAAAGTGTAATGTTGAGTTGCAACTAAATTCTTGAGTCTAGTTCTATCTTAGAACTAAAGTGTAATGTTGAGTTGCAACTAAAGTCTTAAGTCTAGTTCTAAGTTTGAACTAAAGCATGCCAGTCTCAAGTCTAGTTCTAAGTTTGAACTAAAGTGTAATGCTAAGTTGTAACCAATATCAAGTCTAGTTCTAAAGTTCGAACTAAAGTGTAATGCTGAGTTGTAACCAATCTCAAGTCTAGTTCTAAAGTTCGAACTAAAGTGTAATGCTGAGTTGTAACCAATCTCAAGTCTAGCTCTAAGTTTGACTAAAGCATGAAGTTGAGTTATGTTTAATGCATGCATTTAGGTTACTATTTCAAGCTTCCCCTCTTCCCCTCTTCAACCTATATAAGAAGAGGTCGAATCCTCTCTTCGACACAATTTTGCAATATAGTTTTGCAACACAATTTTGAAATAGAGTTTTCATATGCAGGTTGAGGGTGAAGTAATAGAGGAGCACAACAGTGATAAAGAGGCAGCATATCAAAGGTGTATTTCAAAAATGTCTTGTAAGTCTTTGTCAGGTCAGAGTCATCTTGGCAAGCTCTTTGAGAGAAGTACATTCATGGTGGATATTTGTAAGAGATCTTACATTATTAATGCAATAAAGGAATATTGTTTGCTGGGGTTTTTCTCCCTATCCAGGGTTTCCCCAGGGTATATGTATTGTTGATATGCATGTTTACTTATCTACATAATTATTTCTATTCGATTATGATTTGAAATTGTTTAAGTGTATTAAGCTAGAATCAAAGTATTGAAGAAAATAAAAGAATTAATCCACATAAGAAATCAAGCTCATAATTTAACATGGTATCAGAGATTAGGGTGTGTTAAACGTGTTGAAGTGCAGCAATAGGTACACATAGATCCAAGTGATCTTGATTAAGTTTCCAGTGTGAGGACCATGGCATCCTTCATTTCAGTCAGGGCCAAAGATAGGTTCCAAGGAGCTACCAAATTTAATGCGTGGAAGCTCCGTATAACAAATATCTTGCAAGAGCATGATCTTGAGAAGTATGTGACCACAGTGGTAGAGGAACCAACGAATAATGTAGGAAGAATGGATTTCATGAAGAGTCAAGCAAAGTCCAAGCGAATCATCTCTGACTCAGTCAAAGACAATATAATTCCTGCAATGACTTCGTTGATGACTGCCAAGGACTGTATGGATACCTTGGTGAATCTGTATGAGAAACATGCTCCAAGTCAGAAGAGGACACTTAAGCACAAGCTTAAGTATTTGAAGATGGAGAAAGGTGACTCAGTGGCATCTTTCTGTTCCAGGATAGCTCAGATCAAAGATCATCTTTTGGTCATAGGGGTGATAGTGGACGATGATGATTTAGTACATTCCATTTTTGATGGTCTTCCTTATTCATGGGAGACCTTCTTATCCAGTGTAAGTGGAAGAGATATTCATCCCACGTTTGATAGGTTATGGCATGATTTCCTCCAGGAGGAGATTCACATAGCTACCAAGAGTGAGCCAACAAAACAAGAGCACTCATCTTTAGCATCCAGATTCAAGGGAAAGAAGAAAGGCACTTTCCATAAAGGCTCTCAATGGAAGCCAAACATCAAAGGTACATTCAAAGGCAAGAATATTGATACATCTAAGATTAAATGCTTTAGTTGTAATAAGTTGGTTCATTTTTCTAAAGATTGTTGGTTTAGAAAGAAATATCCTAGGAAAGGGAAACATCATGCCTCAACTGCTGAGGATGATGAATCCAAAAGAAATAAGAAAAGTCCTTCTAATGAGAAATAAAATAGGAAAGAATATTATTTGGTTTCTACTTTATCCAGTTCAGTTTCCATGGGGCCAAAAACTTGGTTAGTGGATAGTGGTGCATCAAAGCACATGACAGGGTACAAGGAGATCCTCTCATATTTTGAGACAAAATATTTTGCAGAGCAGGTCGAGCTTGGGGATGAAAAATGTTAATGGATAGAGGGAGTAAGCTCTATCTTATTCAGATTGGAATCTGGAGCTAGACTTCATGTTGATGAAGTATTATATGTTCCAAGGCTCAAGAAGAATCTACTATTAGTTGTAACCCTTGAGGACACGGGATATTGGGTGATGTTCAAGGACAGGAAGGCACTACTATGGGCTAAAGGTAGCCACTTAAGTACAACATAACCCATTGGAACTCGCAATGGAGAACTGTACGTCATGTCAGGATAGTCAGTTCAGGCATTGGCTCATGATGCGACTAGCTCCAACGAGTTGTGGCATAGAATATTTGGACATCTTCATTACAAATCTCTTCCAGATCTACAAAACATGGTATGTGGCATGCCCGCTATTTCTATTAGTAAAAATGAAATTTGTAAGGGATGCATGCTAGGTAAAAATGTAAAGAAATCATTTCCTAGTAGTGACAACAGAGCTCAGGGCATATTAGATCTGGTTCATTCTAATGTATATGGTCCCATGTCATCTCCCTCACTCAGTGGTTGTTTGTATTATGTCATTTTTATTGACGATTACTCAAGAAAATGTTGGATATATTTTCTTAAAGCTAAAAGTGACACATTTGATAAATTCAAAGAGTATAAAGCCTTTATTGAAAAGAAGATAGGAAAACACATCAAAATCCTTAGAACAGACAATGGAGGAGAGTTTGAATCTCTTCAATTTGAGGATTTCTGCAAGTCAGCAGGAATCAAGAGACAATTGACCGTTCCGTATAACCGTCAACAAAATGGTGTTGCTGAGAGGAAAAATAGGATTATTTGTGAGGTAGCGAAAGCAATGATGTTTGACCAAGATCTGCCAAATTCTTTATGGGCAGAAGCTACCTCCACTACTATGTATATTCAGAATAGGTGTCCACATGCTATTTTGAAGAACAAGACTCCTGAATAAGTCTTCTAAGGGATCAATCTTGAAGTAGGGAATCTAAGGATATTTGGATGTCCTGTGTATATTCATGTCCCAAAGGAAAAGAGGACAAATATGGAACCCTCAGGCAAGAAAGGGGTTTTTGTGGGGTACAATGAGAACCCAAAAGATTACAGGATTTATGTACCAGGTCAGAGGAAAATAGAGGTAAGCATAGATGTGACTTTCCATGAGGAAGCCACATTTAAGAAATCTAGAGAGCTTCAACAGGATTCAGAAGCAGTTCAACAAAAAATCACCCTCTTCTGAAAATGAAGAGTCAAATGATCAGAGGGAGGAACCTCATGAAGGCCAAGTAATGAGCCCCTAGAACCCGTTGAAGTGTTAGAAAAAACTCTTGAAGAACCTCCAGCCAAAAGGAATCCAGGGTGGCTTAAATAAATAGTGCAGGAAGAAGAAAGGATAGTTGGTCCCAAAGGAACTTTCAGGGAAAGGAAGAGGCCTCATAGGTTTGGAGGCTATGTTGCACTGATGAGCAACATTAGTGATTCCGAACCTTATTCATTTGAGGAAGTAGATAAATTAGAAGTATGGAAGGGTTCCATGCTTGAGGAATACAGGTCTATTATAAAGAACAATGCTTGGGACATTGTGCCAAGGCCAAAAGACAAATCAATGGTTTCTTCCAAATGGATCTATAAGATCAAACATGCAACTGATGGAAGTGTGGAAAATTTCAAAGAAATATTTGTAGCTAGAGGCTTCACTCAGAAAGAAGGAATCAACCTATAGCCAGGTATACCTCCATTCAAGCTATTATTTCTTTAGCTTCCGTACTTGGTTGGAAGCTACATCAGATGGATGTAAAAACAACATTCTTGAATGGAAATATTGAACAAGAGGTCTTTGTGGAACAACCAGATGGTTTTATAATGCATAACAAAGGCACTCATGTATGCAAGCTAAGGAAGGCCTTGCATGGTCTTAAGCAAGCTCCCAGAGTTTGGTATGACAAGATTGATGGCTTTCTTAAAAGCCTAGGATTTCAGAAAAGTGATGCTGATGCAAATATATACTTCAAGGTAAGAGGTAACCAACCCGTTATACTAATCATGTATGTTGATGATCTCTTTATAACAAGATATGAAGGGCTAATATCCTGGTTTAAGAGGGAGATAACCTTAGAATTCGAGATGAAAGACTTAGGCTTGATGCATTACTTCCTAGGATTGGAAGTGTGGCAAAGACATGGCGAGATATTTCTGGCACAAGGAAAATACACAGTCGATGTACTAAAGTGGTTTGGTATGATGGATTTAAAATCCATGTCTACTATGATGGTTACCAACCTAAAGAAGCTGCATGATTCTGATACAGGTTCAGATTTGGTGGATCCCACCATGTATAGGCAACTGATTAGATCATTGATGTACATGATCCACACTAGGCCAGATATATGCTATGCAGTGATTGCAATGAGTCAGTTCATGACTGAACCGAGATAGAGACACTAGGTGGCAACAAAGCATATCTTGAGATATCTTAGAGGGACCATTACTTATGGTCTGAGATATACATCTAGTGGTGGTTTAATTTTGCATGGGTATGCAGATGCAGACTGGGTAGGAAGCCCAGTGGATCGGAAGAGTACTTTCAGATACTACTTCAGTTTAGGATCCACTATGATCTCTTGGTCAAGCTGAAAGTAGGGATCCATTGCACATAGTACAATAGAGGTTGAGTACATTGCATCAAGTGATGCTAGCAAGGAAGCAAAATGGCTCAGAAAATTGGTTTCTGGGTTGTTTGGTGACAAGCTCGAGACGACAGTGGTTCACTGTGATAATCAAAGTTGCATAAAATTTACAGAGAACTCAGTATTTCATGACAGGTCAAAACATATTGACATGAGGTACCACTACATCCGAGACATGGTCCAGAGAAAAACTGTAAAGTTACAGTACATAGCCACGAGCGAGCATGTAGCTGATATCCTAACCAAGCCTTTGACCTCGAGACAATTTGTATCGCTGAGGGGCAAGCTTAGTGTGGCTAAGAATGACTCCCTCGCTGAGAGGGAGTGTTAAATTTGGCAGCATCGACAATCATTCTCCAATGAGAGGCCATATGGGCCACCCCGAGGCTAGATAGGGATATTTGGAGAATCAACCAATGTTGTGAGGTATTGACAAAATCCAGGGGGAATAGATAACCTCTGTGAGTCAAACCAAAAGTTAGGATGAATGAGATGCTATGTGAGTCCAATGCAAAATTCAGGGGGAATGTACAACCTCTGTGAGCATAGACAGACTAGTGCAAAAGTCAGGGGGAACATACAACCTCTGTGAGCATAGACAAACTAGTGAAAAAGTCAGGGGGAACATACAACCTCTGTGAGCCTAGTCAAACCTTGTGAGCCATGAGAAAAAGTCAAGGTATCTAGAAAAAGTTAGGTTGAATCTAAAATTCCTATGATCTAGAAACAAACGATATTCCTAATATTGTAAATGATGTAATTGTATTGATCTAGTGCGTTGGCATGTGTAAACATTATCAACCATGAATATAATTTCGAATTTCCTTGTCAAGAGTTGTAACTAAAGTCTTGAGTCTAGTTCTATTTTAGAACTAAAGTGTAATGTTGAGTTGCAACTAAAGTCTTGAGTCTAGTTCTATTTTTAGTAATGTTGAGTTGCAACTAAAGTCTTGAGTCTAGAACTAAAGTGTAATGTTGAGTTGCAACTAAAGTCTTGAGTCTAGTTCTATCTTAGAACTAAAGTGTAATGTTTAGTTGCAACTAAAGTCTTAAGTCTAGTTCTAAGTTCGAACTAAAGCATGCCAGTCTCAGTTCTAGTTCTAAGTTTGAACTAAAGTGTAATGCTGAGCTGTAACCAATCTCAAGTCTAGTTCTAAAGTTCGAACTAAAGTGTAATGCTGAGTTGTAACCAATCTCAAGTCTAGTTCTAAAGTTCAAACTAAAGTGTAATGCTGAGTTGTAACCAATCTCAAGTCTAGTTCTAAGTTCAAACTAAAGCATGAAGTTGATAAATGTTTAATGCATGCATTTGGGTTACTATTTCAAGCTTCCCCTCTTCATCCTATATAAGAAGAGGTTGAATCCTCTCTTCAACACAATTTTGCAATATAGTTTTGCAACACAATTTTGAAACAGATTTTTCATATGCAGGTTGAGGGTGAAGTAATAGAGGAGCACATCAGTGATAAAGAGGCAGCATATCAAAGGTGTATTTCAACAAGGTCTTGTAAGTCTTTGTCAGGTCAGAGTCATCTTGGCAAGCTCTTTGAGAGAAGTACATTCATGGTGGATATTTGTAAGAGATATTACATTATTAATGAAATAAAGGAATATTGTTTGCTGGGGTTTTTCTCCCTGTACAGGGTTTCCCTAGGGTATATGTGTTGTTGATATGCATGTTTACTTTATTTATTTGAGTTTTAAGGCTATCCCTACAAGGAATGATTCCCACAAAGTTATCATTGGTTTCCTTGAAGACATCATGGCAAGGTTTGGGTGTCCTAATAGAATCGTCACTGATAATGCTGCATCTTTCAAGGCTGAACCATTGATTCAGTTCTGTGAACAGTTTGGGATCACTTTGATTCATTCTAACCCTTACTACCCCGAGGGAAATGGGCTTACAAAATCCTCAAACAAAAGAATTATAAAGATTATTAAAAAACAATTAAAGGATAACAAAAAAGCATGGGACTCAAAACTCAAATTTTCTCTATGGGATGACAGAGTGACAATAAAAAGGTCCCCGGGACTTTCCCCTTTCTAGCTGGTGTATGGAGTTGAAGCATTTTTTCCTTCTCAGCTTGCCTTACCTGTGGAAAATTTCTTCCAAGATTACCAAGGGGAGCCTTATCATATGATCAAAAGGATTAAGAAGTTGGTTGAAGTGAAACAAACTCAGGAGAAACTTGTAGACAAAGCATATGACCATCAACTGAAGATCAAGCAGGATTTCAACAAGAAAGTGAACAAGGAGGATTTTCAATTGGGTGATCTTGTGCTCAAGTGGGATGCACCTAAACAATATAAAGGCAAGCATAGTAATTTTGAAGCTTTATGGATCTGTCCTTTCAAAATATCTGAGGTATTCTCTAATAACACTTTCAAGTTGCAGAATATGGAGAATGAAGAGGTTTTTGGTAGCCCTGTCAATGGGCATTTCATGAAAAAGTAATTTTCTTGAGATTTGAGTGGTTCTTCATGTCATTGTAAATATCATTTTATTTTTATTTTTGTTTCAATAACTGATCCCATAGCCCTAGGATAAGGCACTAAATCTACTCATTCTTGGCAGCCCGCAGGGGGCATGCCATCCCCTGTGGAGCCAATGCTATCACACTAAATTGCCTTGGGTCTTTTAGTTTGTTTTAATCCCTTTTTAAGCCTTAGATTTTAATTTTTTAAGTTTCATCTCTTTAAAGTTATGTTTGTTAGGTCCCCTTAGATAAATAAACTTTTGAGTCATAGCTCATGTTTGATCCTCAAATTGATTTTTGAGACTTAGAACCTTTAGTTCATGATTTAAATTTTTGGTGCCCTTTATGATTTTTCACTAGGATCGATCCCTCCCATGACTAGACTCATGTGACACACCTTTTTTCTCACTCATGACCTCGTATGCATGCCTCGCTATCCTTGCTTACCTGTCCAATCATTTTTTGAATTGGAGCATTGCCCACTCATCAGGAAGTTTCATAGCACCTTTCCCGTTCATCATACTTCCACCAGGAGTCATGATTTCCATGACTGATGTCATGTTCCTTATTTTCAGTGCCAAGAGTTGGTTAAAGATACCTGCAATATCTCGTATTTATGAGCCCTGATAATGGTTTATGATTTGAAAATTCAAGAATGCTGCGTTGCTCAAATTCAAAGTTCTGACCAGGCAACAACAGTGCGACTAGATCTGATGTTGAGGAAGATTTGAGGGCATAAATGTTCGTAAATTCATCCTGATATTTCGCCAGGTGTTTACTCCACAAGTATCCCATGTTTCATCCTCTGCACATTATTTTTCACAAAGAATTAGCGCTAAGGTTTTGGTTTATCGAGCTTGAACAGTTGTAAGGGACTCATCTTCGCATGATAGCCTTGTCTCCTCTCTTTTCAAACCGGTGAACTCCATTGCCTGTATCTAGGTCTGATTACTTCTGTCTTCCATATCCATCAAGGTTGCAAGCACCTAAATATCCTATCCTCTGCATATGCATTGCGCTACCCAGAGGCGCTACTTAACCCCTCTGTGTCTCCCCTGCTTCCTTTCATTTTGGAGTTAAGCATTTTTACTCAGCTACAAAGGGACAATTACGGATTACCCCCTCACTGTCTACACTCACAAATACATGTACAAATCTAAGGTTGTAATTCCCATAGTCAAGCTTGGCTTACTAGCACCAGTCTGTTTTAAAAGGTCAACCTTGTACATTTGAAGCCTGATTTTAAGTCTTCCTGGTTATTACTATCCCATAAGCCTTTAAAATCTCTCATTCTAATCCACAGAGACTCCTCAATAGAAGAATACACACAAAGGGGGAAAGGTGGTTAGGACAGAACCTGTGGACATGCATCTTTTTTATACAGAGCCTATGGCAAGAGAGGTTTTTCAAAGAGTGGGATGCCTCTCTTTATGCTAGAATATGCAGAGACGCCATTCAAAGGTAACAAGACAATTTTCATTACATTTTGATGGCAGGAGAACCAAGGTTGGGGATTTGGAATTTGAGGTGACTAAAGACTCTATCTCAGCTGCAACAGGAATCCCTATTACAGGTAAAAAGTGGTTCAAAGCCATGGCTTTGAATTCAGCCTATGCCAAAGATCTTTTTAAACCTGAACATCAAGCCAGTGATTTGTCTAAAAGTGTGCCAAGGAGTCAGTTGATTGAACAATTTGACATGATATTGAATGTCATCCAGAGATATTTTACATGTGAAGGGAGATTTAACACATTGTACCAGTACCATATAAGGCTTTTGCTTCATTTTACTGGTAAATTTGAAATGAATGTTCCCTATTATTTGTTAAGGAGAATAGGTAAGATGTCAGACATGATTCAATCCAAGTCTAAGGATGTTGATTCTAGCCTTTTCCACTCTGGATTGATCAGAATGATAGTCTCTGAGGAATTGGTTAAGAAAGAGATTTCATGGGATCATTTTGTGGTTACTTCTCACTTCAAGTTGGATCTAGCATCTACTCCTCAATCACTGAATGCAAGTCCTTTATCACCCACCAGTGTTGTTAAAGCAGGGACCAGTAGGAAGAGAAAGGGCATAGCCCCTATTCAAGTTTCATAGGTCAGCAAGTAGGTCACAGGAGTTGAGGAGGAAGCTTGTCCTTCCCCACAAAGAGATTTTCCACCACCTCCTCCACCAGGGTTAGAAGAGGTTCCTTCTTCTACCAAAATTAAATCTAATAAAGGGAAGAAGCTACACTTCCCCTCTTCTCCTCCAGCAGCAAATACCAAGGGTAGAAGACCTTTCACAACATCATCAATTTTTAGGGAAGTTGTTGAAGAATAGTCTCTACCAGAAATCCCTGTGCAAAAGAAGAAGTGAAAAGGCATTGGAAAACCTGTGGAAAGAAAAGAGGAAACCCAGTATGGTCGCCAATCTGTTTGCACCCAATTCGTCACTTGGTGAGAAAATAAAGGGTGCTTACATGCCTAGTTGGGTCTTGCTGAGCATGACAGCTGTAGAGGAAAGGGTTAGAGAAATAAAAACAAAACTATAAGCAAGAATTAAATTAAAACAAACTAAAACTATGAGCATATGGAAAAGGAAATAACAAACACAATAGACCAATATCACTAATGTTTTTAGGCTGATCAATTGATGAAATCCAAAGCACAATGAAGAAAAGGAACTTGGGTCCCTTCTTTCTCCAATGGAAGGCTCTTGAGGCCCTCACAAACTTGCTCTCCTTACAATGAGAAAATGAGAATGATGGTGAAAGAACTCCAAGCACATTCACTCAATGGAGAGGTGAATGGCTCAATGAAATG
>ML779729.1:688551-700525 GCA_009831015.1 Picea engelmannii
AAATGTCTCCTTGGTATATATAGGAGACTAGGAGGTTTAATGGCCTAAAGCCGACATAAATAAAATAACATTACTAATCTAAATTACAACTAATGGCCTAAAGATGACATAAATAAAATAACATTACTAATATAATATGCCCCTATTAAGTGGTAATGAGCCAATATTAGGGCTTAACAAGTGCGCACCAAACTGGGAAACTGTTGCATAGAACTGACTCTATTTGCAACTGCTGAGATGCTACAAATGAGAACTGGCGCCCTATATTTATAGTAATCCTGCCAATTTGTTGGGGCCGACTTCTCCTCCTGGGTATGTGTCTATTCAGTATATTATTATTAATTCTGGCCGACTTCTTCTCTTGGAGGCTAATAGCCTAATATAAATTATCTTCTTGAGCCGACAAGGCTTCTAGGGTTATTAGCCAACTCATTAGGGTTTCTCTTGCTTCCTAGAGTCTTCTATTCTCATCAGGTTCACACATGGGGGTAAATACCTCCCGAAGCTACCATAATATTAACACTAACTGCATTACATCTGGTCTGGATGCTGTCACATATAGTAGGCTGCCAATCATTGAACTGTATTTCCTCTGATCTGTAGACTTCGAATAATAATATTTTCTCAACTTGCAACTGGTTTGCATGGGAGTGATAACTGGTTTGCAATCTTCCATTCCGAACTTCTTTAGCATTTCTCTGATATACTTGGTTTGAGAAATAAAAATTCCTTGGTTGCTTTGACGTATCTAAAGTCCCAGAAAGAAGGATAGTTCTCCAAGTAATGACATTTCAAATTCATTTTACATATCTTTTGCAAATTTATGGCTTAACCTGTCATCATCACTACCAAAAATAATATCAACATAAACTTCAATTCATAAAATATTACCTTCACTTACCTTGATGTAGAGGTTGTTATCTGCACTTCCTTTTCTGAACCTTTTCTGCTGCAGATACTTATCTAGTCTAGAGTACCATGCTCTAGGAGCCTCGTTTAGACCATACATGGCCTTCTTTAATTTACACACATAATCTGTGTTCTCTAATAACTAAAATCCTTCTGGTTGTTCAATGTAGACTTCTTCTTCAAGTTCCCCATTTAGAAAAGATGATTTTACATCCATATGATATACTTTAACATTTTTAGAGCATGCATAAGCTAAAAGAAAACATATTGCTTCCATTCTGGTAATTGGGGAAAATGTCTCTTCAAAGTCAATTCCTTCAATTTGTGCATATCCTTTACATACCAATCTAGCTTTGTTCCTTGTCACCCGTCCATCTTCATTCAATTTATTCCTTAAAACCCATTTTGTGATGATCACATTCTTATTCTTTGGTCTTGGAACCAATTCCCAAGTGTCATTTTTCTCTATTTGATCCAATTCTTCATCCATGGCCTTATTCCAAAATTCATCCTTACTAGATTCTTCAAAATAGTTTGGTTCAATTGTAGATAAGAGTGTCATGTATGTTTGTTCTGGTGAACAATTTTTTCTTCTAGTCTCAACTCCTGCATCTTTGTTCCCGATAATTTGATCTGAAGGATGATTCTTTTGTACTCGTTTACTGGGTGTCTTTGGAGACACTTGTTGAACTTTCTCTTCTGCTTCTATCAGATTCTCTTCATCTTCCTCTTCTACTTATTTTTCATCTTCTTCTTCAAAAATTTGTTCCATTGATTTGTTTTCTTCTTCCTTTGATTTTGGTCTTCTTGTTTCATCAATTGTTATGTTGATTCTTTCCACAACTTTGTTTAATCTTAGATTGTAACACTTGTATGATTTCCTTGTACTTGATTAACCAACAAGTATTCCTTTGTCCATGCGAGAGTCAAACTTTCTCATTCTGCCATATTCTCTTTTGATGTAGCATTTGCTTCCAAAAACTCTGAAGTTCTTCACATTTGTTGGTCTTCCTTTCCATAGCTCGTAGGGAGTTTTATCAGTGTTGTTTCTGAGCATTACTCTGTTTTGAATGTGAGCTGTTGTATGCACTGCCTGTGTCCAAAATATATCTGTCAATTTGTAATCCATTATCATTGTTTGAGTTATTTCTTGTACTGTCATGTTCTTTCTTTCAACAACTCCATTCTGTTGAGGTGTCATAGCAACGAAGAATTTCCTTTTTATTCCATGACTGCTGTAGTAGTCCATAAATTTATTTGAAGTGAACTCTCATCCATTATCAGATCTCAAGCATTTAATTCTTGAATCCATCTTATTTTCAACCATTTCCTTGTAGATCTTGAAGTTTTAAAAATATTTTGACTTGTTCTTGAGAAAGAAAACTGCAGTCATTCTTGTATAATCATCAACTAATAACATAAAGTGTCTCTCACCTTTTAAGCCCTTTGTTGTAGTTGGTCCAACTAGATCATTATGCACAATTTCCAGTGTTTTTTTTGTTGAATATTCCTTTGATTTGAGCTTTGTCTTTGTTTTCTTTCCTTGTTGACAATGCTTGAATAAAGTGTTGGTTGGTTTCGTGATCTAGGGAATTTCTCTGACTGCTTCTCTTTTTCTGATTTTGACAAGGTTATCAAAGTGCATGTGACCCATTCTTCTATGCCATAGCCAACTTTCATCTTCCTTTCCTAGAAAACACTTTTGATTTCCAATTTCACTTAACACATATATGTTGTTTGAAGTTCTTGCAGCTGTACCGACCAATTTCCCTGAACCTTCTCTTCTTATCTCACACTTTTGTGAATTGAAAGTAACTTTATGACCCTGGTCACATATTTTATTCACACTTAGAAGATTATGTTTCATATCTTCTACCAGTAGAACATTTTGTGCCTTTTCATTCTTGTTCACAATTCAGACTGTGCCTTCTCCAATGATTTTGGCTAAATTATCATTTCTGAAGGAGACTGGTCCATTTCTTTCCTTTCACAATGTAAGAAATTTTTCTTTATCGCGTGTCATGTGTTTTGAACACCCACTTTCAACATACCAACCATGTTTCTTCTGCTTAGCTTGTAGAGCGATTGTGCATTCTTCATTGCTATACTGATCTTTCTTTCTTATCCATGTCATTTTCTAAGGTTCTTGTCTGTGACTGTTGTTATTCTGTTGAGGTTCTTTAGGAGGGACTGCCATTCTGCAATCTTTGGCCATGTGTCCAAAGTTGTTACATTTGTAACATTCCACTTCAATGCTCAAGGATTCAAACTTGTTGTAAATTCTTCTTTGTGTTTCACTAGGTCTTCTTGAATAACCCCTTTGTGTCTAACTTTCAAAGTTGTTATTGTTCATGTTGTTAGCTCTGCAATTTATAGCTTTATGTCCAAAATTATTACATGCATAACATAAACCAAAAAATATAGTTTGATACCTGGAAGTTGAATATATTTTGAAAGGAGGTACTCTTATGAACCCTTCTTCTTCTTGAGGCCCATCTGTCTGTTGTTGATTCTGAAATATGAATCTTCTCAGTGGAGGAGTGTCCCTGTAATCTTCCTTGTATATCTTCTTGTCCCCTTTTATTGTTTCTGCAGAACTGTTTGGATTTGTTTCTTTCTCTGTTGTTTTGGACCTTGATCCCTTTTTCTGTCTGAATGTATCTAAGTCTAGACTTGTCAAGATGAGATTTTTGACTACTGATAATGTCATCCAAAACTTTTGAGCTATTCTGCATATTTTTCTTTTGAATATCCTTTCTTAATGCGACAATCTTTGCTTCCAAGTTTCCGATGATCCTGTCCTTTTCTTCTAGCTGTTCTTTGAGTGCTTCTTCAATTATTTTATCCTCTTCTATTTGAACTTTCAATTTTGTGATCATTTTTTCTAGTTCTTGAGTGTCTTCCTTTTTTTATAGTTCTGCTTGTAGTTTCATGTTGTTCTTCTTTTCTCTTCTGATAACTTCTATGGAATGCATTAATTCTTCTTGAAAGTCAACTTCCTCCTCTTAAATTTCTTCTTTGACTTCTTCTTCCGCTTCTTCATGTTCTTCTTCGGATTCTTCTTTGTCAGAGTCTTTTATTGCCATAAATAGAACTCTTCCTGTTTCACTGTCACTGACTTCATCTTCATCTGATGATGAGATGTCTTCTTTGATGCGTAAGATTTTCTTGAAATGTTTCTTTGTAGTTCTTTTGCCTTTATATGTGTATTTTCCTTTTGAGTAACCTTCATCATTTCTCCTTTTCTTATGAGGAAATTTGTTAGAAAAATGACCAATACCATCACAATTAAAACAAATTAAAGGAATCTTACCTCTATACCTACCGTTGGTTCCCTTGTTCAGGATTTTGATGAAGTTGGCCACTTCTTCATCATATTCTGAGATATCACTGCTACTGCTATATTCTTCTTGTTACTTTTTCTTTTGATTTGATCTTTTGGATGCTTTGAAGGTTGCTTATTTTACATCTGGGTTTTCTTGTTCAGTTCTCATCTCATATGCTGTGAAGATTCCATGCAGTCCATCCATGCTTATTGAGTTTAGATCCAATCTTTCTTCTAGTGTTGATATCTTAGGGTTGAATCTCATAGGAAGAGATCTTAGTACCTTTTGAACAATTACAGATTCTTCGATTTCTTCTCCCAATCCTATGATAACATTCACTGTTTCATCGACTCGTAAGAAGTAGGCTGTGATATCTTCATCTTCCTTCATTTTTAGTTGTTTGAATTGACCTTTGTAAGTTTGAAGCTTCACTGCTTTTAATTTTGAATCTCCTTCATAAATATTTTGAAGCTTGTCCCAAATCTCTTTAGCAGATTTACAATGTGCAACTTTGGTGAATACTGTATCATTGAGACCATTCAAAAGTGCATTTTTGGATTTGGAATTATTCTCACTGAGTTTCACTGCTTTGTCATTTGTTGGTGGAACTGTTGGTGCTGTGTATCCATCTACAATTGATTTCCAAACTTGAAATCCCGGTGCCTATATATATGTCTTCATCCTTATGCTCCAAAAAACATACTTTTGTACATCAAACTTTAGTATTCCATTTTTATATGAGTTGGTACTCTCCATGATCTACCTTTCAGTGGTTAAAATTATTTCTGAAGGAACCTGATCTGATACCAATTGTTGGATTACTGAGAGGGTGGGTGAATCAATAATAATGTAATTATAATCCTTTTTCTTCAAATTTTATATCAATGTAGAATTATTCTCCAATAATCAGCAACCAGACTGGAGGCTTCATTGATTTTGAACAAAGACTTGATTGTACTTTCGGGATGGTCGGGCATGAGGGAAAGAGACAAACTACAGAGGGTCCAACTTAGGCTTGGTAAAAAATTCCCTTGGACAATAGCACGACAAATGATGAGACTCAGGCAACATGGTATTGACATAAGTTCATGATGTAGGAGGCAACACAAACTCTCCATATGTTTGGAAGAATAACCAAATGGAGGAGGACACAACTCTATGTAGTGAGAACAACTTCCTAAGGTCATATTAAATCCCAGAGCTTGACAAACAAACAAAAGGATGTGCTTTGTCCAAGGGAAACTCATTATGCTGCCAATAAAAAGAAAATACTTTTCCCTTCCTCTTTTTGGGGTATATTTGATTCTTTTGTCTTTTTCAATAATGTTGGAAAGCTTGAAAAAGAATAAAAGAATGCTACGTTACAAAGGAGGATCGAGTGTCGCAAACATACTAGTTCCAAGCACATGGAACATAGGGATGCTCAAGGCAAAGGGACATATGCAAGAAAAGGACACTCAGGAAAAATCCTTCAGGGGCCAAAGGTGTCAAGACGCAGAGGCAAAGTGCTACAGGGCTTGTGTATAAGGCATGCTTCAGATGGTTCAGTGGAGAGCAACATGGAGTCGACATTTAGACCAAAGACACAGGTATGAAAACATGGTTAACAAAACACACAATGGTAGCATCCTTCGATGTACTTTTAACGAGCCCAGAGAAGGTAAGCTCGATGATTTTTCATATTTAGAGAGTCTGAAAAAATGTAAAAGGAGACTCCATTGGGGTACCTTTTTCGAAGATATTCTATTCGTCTCGAAAAAGGGGTAAACTAGAACTGACCAAACGTCTATTCAAAACCATTTTAACGAGTGTGATAAAGACAAGATCACTTGACAATTTTTTCATTTTTAAGGAGTTCGAAAAAATCTTAACTATGGACTCTGTCATAAATGTTCTTCTAGACCATTTTAATGAGTGTGAAAGAATAAGGTCACTCAACGATCTTTTCAATTTTAGGGAGTCTGAAAAGAGCTTAACTATGGACTCCGCGGGAGTGCCTTTTTCGTAAATTTAGTCCCTCAGGCTCGAAAAAGGGTTAAAATTATACCTGAGAGTACTCTTCTAGAGAACCAAGGATTTTAGAGTATACCTTTATTCATATAGTTGACCATCTAGACTGAAAAAGGGGTAAACTACCGTCGGACAGACGTGACTTCAAATTTCAGTTTAGCGAGCGTGAAGGTCAAAAAGATCGCTTGACAATATTTTCACATTTAGAGGATCTGAAAAGAGCTTAAAAGAAGACCCATTGGGGGCTACGACTCATGTATGAAACTGGTTCAGGTAGAGCCTGCTGCTAGGATCAAACCAAGAGTCTCTTCGATAGTCAAATTGGAAAGAATCCCAAAAGGGAAGAAAACACAAACCACAGTGAAAGTCCTCCCGCGATATAGAAATAGTAGTCATGGCTTCAAGGATAGCCTCATCTGAAGGCAATTCAAAATTTGATAAATCACACAAATGAGGGTCGACAGCCCCAAAGGGTGAAGTAAACTAACCATACTCCATATGATGATGGAGGTTCTGTCCAGGACTGACAGAGTCTATCAACGAAGAACAACAAGCACGAGGGCTTGAGGATTTACAAACAATGAGATCAGACTCAGAAGGATACTCAAGCCCACTTGGACCAAGAGGGAGAAGCAAGGGCTCCCATGCCCCCATTGGAGAAAACAATGGATCAATTGTTGATTCCAAGTCTCGATAAGGAAAACATGATTTCACAGGTTCCTTCTCATAAGCAATTGAATACTGAGGATAAGAATCCACATAATTAACCTGTGGTGGGGTGGAGTCTACACGAACACTAGGAAAATATAAAGGGGAAGCCTGAATTAATGCTAAATTATGATGGTGATTATCATATTCCAACTGGTCAATAGTGACAATGCTTCCATTGTGAGGGAAATGCATCACTCAGAAGAGCGTAGATACCACAACGTTCATAGCATATACATAATCACGCCCAAGAAGCATATTGAAATCTAATGGGCCTTGCACCACTATAACATCGACATGGACAATATTCCCACCTAACGAGATAGGAAATTGAGGAATAAACCCCAAATATTCACTAGGAGATCTGTCAAAATCCAACAGCTCATGGGAAGCAGACACAAGCTCGGGAGATCCCAAGACTTTCCAAACCGAGGAGGATAAAATATTTGCAGAGGATCCTTCATCCACGATACATTGATAAATGTTTGTTGAATTAACTTCAACACTTATTTGAAAAGGTGCAGAAGAAGGAAGATGATGCTCAACAAGATCATTCCAATCAAAGGAAACCATCCTAGGGCTTGGAGGGGGTGTGCTCGGAATGAGCGGAATGCCCCCTTGTTTTGAAAATACAGAACCAAAAATGATAAAAACATAGTTAGTAGACACGTTACTCCCCAAAATAAGAGTGGGATCATCCGATGATTGCATTGGCATGACCACTTTCACAACCAATGGCTAAATAGGTTGTGAGACTACATGGTCTAAAGGCACCTGACCCCCCAAAAGAGGAGTGGGATCAGCCAATGACTGCATCGACATGACCACTTTCGCAACCAATAACTGAATAGTCTACGAGACTACAAGGTCTAAAGGCACCTCACCCCCCAAAAGACAAGTGGGATTAGCCGATGAATGCATCAACGTGACCACTTTCTCAACCAATGGTTGAATAGACTGTGAGGAAAGTGCAGAAGACTCAGAATCAGAAGAGCTTATAGATAGGGACCACACTCTTCATACCTCTGGAAGGCCAGGGCACAAATGAGTAAGGTGATCTCCCTTGCAAATATTACAAGGGAACTTAGGCTTACATCCTATCTATCTAGGTTTCTTAACAGAATCAATGCCCCTAGCATGACTATCAGTGGTTGGTTGTACATCTCCAACACGACTTGCAGAGGTTAGTGATGGGTCGATAACATGACTTGCAGAGGCTACAGACCTATTACCAGTATGACTAGCAGGGATTGGACTTTTTCCCCCAGCATGACTTGTAGAGGGTGGGTTCTTGCCCCCAATATAACTTGCAGAGGTTGGGTGCTAGTCTTCAATGTTACTTGCAGAGGTTGTTGACCTATCTCCAACATGACTCACAGAGGTTGGTGATTTCTTCTTTCTATTTTGTTTAGACTTTTGGTTACTAGTAACTGTACTTTCACCAGAGGCAAGAGAAGGAGGAGGATAAGACTTTGCTAATGAAGAAAAATCAACATGGTGCCCATGACTTAAGGTACTTAACTGAGAAGTGTCAATAGCATTCAGGACATTTGGAATGGTACCCAACCAAACCAGTAGTCCCACATTCAACCTAGGAATGTACAAAGTGGCCATCAAAGGGACACCAACGTTTTCGAAGAAGGGAAAAGCACACGAATCCCCTTGTGAAGGGGCTCCTTGGTTGGTATCGTTGGGAACTTTAGCCATGAAGATCCTATGCATAGGTTCTCCCATTGCAGGATCGTTCAAGTCCGTAAAAGTCTCACACACTGACTCTGAAGAACCAGTGTTATCAAAACAATCCCTATAAAGAGGCGGCTCCACGTTTCTAAGAGGAAGACTGAAAAGTCCTCACGACCACTGGAGTCGGCGGTATACCACCCTAGGTCAGAGACCCAAAGAAATGAATGACTAACTCATTATGGAAAAATAGGGAGCACATAGCACACACTAAAAGTTCCTAAAGGAAAATCAAGCAAACGACTAACTAGTTGGAAGAACAATTACACCAACCAACACTAGAGAAACTTATCAGTGCAAGTGAAACTCGAATATGGAAGCACCCTCCAGGTATACTCTGCAAAGCATGGCCTTATGTCTGCCCTAGGTACTACGGTATACCCCCGCGGTCACCTGTGTAAGTCCCTAAAATAAAGGCAACTAGGTTTCTAGCTCGTGAACAATCACCAGGCGGGTATAGTCGAAAGTTGGGTGGACCACAATGAGCAGGGTATCAAGACTAAAACATATCAAGGGTATATAAATCAAGTGTTCTGGAAGAAGACTGAAGACATCGAATGGATTCGAGACCCACGAAGCTCTGTGGAAAATGCGATCAACGAAATCCCAAGACAAGTCCTCTATATGTGTTCCCCACTATGCTTGGTCCAACTTTGGAGGGGTTATCTCCACTACCTTTCTGCATGCGACCTCATGTTTAGTCCCTATTTTAGAGGGGGGTCCTGAATAATTTCCACGTTACTGGACTTCTACACTCCTTAGCACAGACTCGTATGCTTGTTTTATAGCCTTGAAGAGTTTCCTCTCCAACCTAAATCAAGGCTCTAGCCTAATCTAGTTGATGGACCCTACAAACATAAAGTCTAGTAAATTTTAATTAGCGTTCCTTTTACTGGATTGGTTTACTCAAAAAGGGTACGGTAGTGCAATTGATTTTGTTAAGACTCTTGTAGAAAAAAGGAATGATAAGAACACTAGAAAATACCGATTATCTTTCTTATTTTCTTTTGAAATGCTCTTAAGATGAGAAGAAAACCCAACACTATGCTAATTTATTTTTCTTTTTCAAATAAAAATGCAAAGCAAATGCCAAGAAAGAAAGAGACCTAACAAGCTAAGTTTTTTATATTTTCTTCCTATCAAAGCAGAAATAACAAAATATTCTAAAAGAAAATTTCAATCTAAAAATAAGTTAAAAAAGATAGGAAACACAAGGAATCTTTCAATGAAAAAACAAGCTATGCTGGAATCCAACCTAGGCTAAAACTGCTATGACAGAGACCACGATTAAATCAAGGAAATCCCTGAGAGTTATAACTCTTGATAAGGAAGAGGATGACTGCCTCTCCTTAAACAAAACTTTTCTCAACAAGCATACTGCTGACAGTTCAACAACAAGCGTGTGCACACGAGATGTGTAAGGTCGGAGTGCGTGTACACGCATGAAGGCCTTATACAGGCTGTGTGTACCTCTGCAATT
This sequence comes from Picea engelmannii, assembly GCA_009831015.1. Taxonomy (NCBI): domain Eukaryota; kingdom Viridiplantae; phylum Streptophyta; class Pinopsida; order Pinales; family Pinaceae; genus Picea; species Picea engelmannii. Next base: position 698,725 of record ML779729.1, read on the forward strand.
CTTCAAAAAATGAAAAAAAAAGGCAATCAAACACTGGCAGAGACTACTGGTATTGAGAACCAGAGTCTCTTGAAGACTCAGAAACTTACTTTGACAGAAAAGAAAAACAATTCAAGGAAAATTTCATAGAACAAAACCAATCTGAGGTGGTACCTAAGCTACAAACTGCAAAAACAGAGACCAAAATGAGATCCAGAAAACCCTTGAGAAGGATCACTTCCGACAGGGGAGAGGATGACTGCCTCTCTAAAAAAAAAAATTATGAACTTAGACACACGACTGACACTTCATCAACTAGCGTGTGCACGTAGGCTATGTGAAGGTAGGGCACAGGTACACGCATGCAGGCCTTATACAGGCTGCATGTACCTCTGTGACTTCCGTAAAATAAAAAGAAGCCAAGCAAAGAAAGCAGGGACTACTGGTATGGAAGAATAGAATCCCTACTAGCTTAGACTTTTGCAGAAACTCAGAAAAAAGGTGGTGAAACCAATTTAAAACTACCAAAAAAGTATCCCCAGAAAACCCGAGATATCCCCAGTACGATTGCCAATTCTTTTGTGGGTGGGAATCCCTCCTACGAACTTATCATTTTAAGGGCTCTAATCATGCATGCAGAAAATGACCATTTCAAAGGCCTCTACCCTTTCCTATTTTCCCAACACAAAACCCCACATTCATGAAATACAAAGGTGTAAATGAGATTCAATACTCTACCTTAAGTCCTTCATTTGATGTCGATCCCTTTACTGTCATTCGCTCTTCGATTGCAAGCCTCCTCCCAAATTTGACCTGCATTCACACATGAACAAACAAAAAGCTGCAAACATGCATTTCATATACTAATTGTTGGGTTAGTTGTGACAATATCATAAAATAAACATTCAACTTGAACACATGATATGGTGGGACGGGAAAATTATTCCTTTTTGTATTAATCGTCACAAGAGTAAACTTACAATATGTGGTTGGCACTGCTCCTCGAAACTGGTCCTGGGCTCCTCTTCAACTGTCCTCCAACTGCTTTTCTCTATACTTCTCTTTGCACAAGGATGGCTAAAGGTTGGGACAAGGGAATGCTCAATTGGGTATAGTCTCTTTACTATGATTTTCCTCCTCTAGAATGGGACCCTTACCCCTTCTTTTATAGGCTAGAAGGAGCTAGGTATTTAGTTGAATGATTATCCATGCATGGTCGAAAGGTTTAGTTAACTTACCCAAAATTGTGTGTTCCGTTAGCAACTTTCCATTTTTCGTTCTTTTGTAGGTACACGCGAGCTGTAGTGGGTCAGCTAGAGTGTACACGCGGGTTGTAGTGGAGAAGGGTGCGTGGGCCTTTAAAAAGGGTGTTTTTAAGAAGAGTTGTTCAGTATTGGCTTGGCAAAGAAGGTATATGAAATGGCCTAATGTCAGGTAAGTATGTCTGGTGCAAATTAGGGTTATAACACTAGGGTTTCCTTTCACTTGAAAATTTTCGACCCTCTGTAACTTCTTTCACATAGATCTGTAACATGTCACTGTATCCAGACTGTAACTGTACCCTGTGCATGCATCCTCATACATAACCTCTACTCAAGGAAAGTATGTCTCTCTCTAGTCATTTTCCATATAGGTATGTGTAATCATGAACAATTATAATATCCCTCACATGATATTAGACATCAACCCCTTTCTGATATTCAATTTCTCAATACATCAATAAATACAATATCTCAACCATGTACCATAAAAACTCTTAGCCATATGCCAAGAAATACAAGATGTGCCTCAACAAGAAGTATCAATGATAAATATACCAGCA
>ML779729.1:717363-728316 GCA_009831015.1 Picea engelmannii
ATTATGAGATCATTTACAAGAAGGGAAAAGACAATGTCGTGGCGGATGCACTGTCACGGAAATATGAAGACGAAGGATCCCTTTTTTCTCTTTCCTTCATTGTACCTGATTGGCTCCAAGCTGTGCTCCAGGAATGGCTTCAAGAACCCAAAAGTTCGCATCTGATCCAACAACTATAGAACAAGGCTCCGGCTCCCCTAGGGTACTCCTGGCTCAAGGATGAGCTTCGATACAAAGGGCAATTGTATTTAAATAAAAAATCCAAGCTCAAATTCATGGTGCTTTCTGAGCTTCATGCTACACCCACAATGAGGCACTCAGGGTTCACCAAAATATATGACCGAGTCAAACATTCTTTTTTCTGGGATGGTATGAAACAGGACATCTATAAGTTTGTCACTGAATGTGAGGTGTGTCAATGCAACAAGGGAGAAACAGTCAAATCTCCAGGAACCCTCCAACCTCTTTCGATTCCCCCTGCTATTTGGAAGGATATCTCTATGGACTTTATTACAGGATTACCCAAATCGGGGAATAAATCAGTCATAATGGTGATGGTGGATCGCCTTTCCAAGTATGCTCATTTTTGCACTCTTCACCACCCATTTACTGCATCCACGGTGGCTCAAATTTTCATGGACCAGGTCTTCAAGATTCATGGCATGCCACACTCTATTGTTTATGATCGAGACCCAACTTTCACAAGCAATTTTTGGTAAGAACTGTTTAAGCTACAAGGCACACAATTGCATCTCATCTCAGCTTATCATCCCTAGATGGATGGTCAAACAGAAGTTGTCAACAAGTGTTTGGAAACATATCTGAGGTGATTTGCCTATGAAAAACAACACCAGTGGGCTCAATGGTTACCCCTCGCCGAATGGTGGTACAACACTACATACCATACAGCCACTCGCATGACTCCTTTTGAAGCGGTATATGGACAGAATCCACCTTCAGTTCTCTCATACTTACTGGGTACCTCAAAGGTCCAGGCGGTTGACCAAACACTTACAGTCCGAGAGGGTATCCTTCATACCCTTAAAGAGAACTTGGTCATGGCACATAATAGAATGAAGCAACAAGCAGATCAAGGTCGCTCTGAACGTCAATTTGCAGAAGGGGATTAGGTGTTTCTGAGACTGCAACCATATAAGAAAACATCCCTCAAGGTCGAGCATTGTCAGAATCTAGCACCCAAATTTTATGGCCCTTACACAGTTCTCAAGCATGTGGGACAAGTCGCATATCAGTTAGCTCTTCCCAGTCAGTCGAAGCTACATCCTATTTTTCATGTTTCATGCTTGAAGAAGGTGATTGGAACCAGATACCAAATTCAAACCAACCTTCCAGAGTTAGCTGAAGAAGGATCCATTTGGCTACAGCCAGAAGCAGTTTTGGACCAGTGTGAGCGTCGCCTGTGTCAGAGAACCATCAAGGAACTACTAGTACAGTGAAAAGATATGACTCCAACAGATGCCACTTGGGAACCAACTACCATTCTGTAGCAGTTTCCACATCTCAAGCCTTAAGGATAAGGCTATTTTTAAGGGGGCGTACATGTTAAGGTCCTAACCCGCACATAGGTAGATCAATGTATTCAGATGTAATAAAGGTCAATACTAATAAGGCCTTCCAATAAAATAGAATAAGGAAGATGTAAGAAGACCTAATAGAAGCTTCTGCTTCTAGAAGGATCTTCCTCTAGATGTGTCTCTTAATAGACATATTTAGTATAAATAAGGGTCAAGGGTATGAAAACCCTAGCTTAAAATATTATTGTAACAGAGCGCTACTCGATTGGAGATTTCCCCCTCGAAGAGGCCTGTGAACATTGCTTTCTGAATCAAAGTGCTATTTCTATCGCTATTCTTATATCATTTCGGTGTTATTGTGAAGATTATGCTGGATATTTTACTGTCATTCTGCCATTTCTAGCATTTTATATATCTAGTATCTTGCAGTGGGCGATATAGAGATTGGAAAGTACAATCAGGGCTATGAGGCAAAATTTTTCAATTAGGATAGGCTGCAAAAACAACTAGTTGATCATGCATTGAGTTCAATTCCCTCTTAACATGAGTAATGTCGAAATATAAAAGGTTCGAGATAAGAACCCAAATAGTTTGGGTGTATCGTTTCATCAACTTGTTGCTAGGGGAATAGATCTTACGTACAAGGTTCACAACAAGCTCAGAATCCCCAAAATCTGAAAGGTGACCACAACCAATATTATAGGCGTTTTCAATGCCTAATAATAAAGCTTTGAATTCGGTGACATTATTCATGCAAGAAAACTCCAACCTATAATAAAATTTATGAATTTTCCCTACAGGAGAAATCAAGATAATTCCATCTCTGTTACCTTCATTAGAGCATGAACCATCAAAGTGCATGTGCCACATACCATCATCTAAATCAATTTGTTCCATGGGAATGTTATCCTCCTCAACAAATATGGAGTACACCCCTAGGTCCTCTTCGATGTAGTTTACATTAGGCTGTGGGATGCTCTCTATGTAAGGAGAAATCCTTCCCTCTCTAAGAACTATAATTGTTTTACCATTTTGAGGAATGGATAAATGTGTTATGTTGAGTGAGAGGTATCCACCTATTAAATCTTTCCAATCTCTTCCCAATATGATTGAGTAATTACTTATTGGCATGTCAATTACTTGAATTCTAAGGGTTTTCCTAATTTCAGGGTGTGCGCACAAAACTAAGGTCACATGTTTAATATCGCCTATGGTTGTTTGTTGTATATTATTATAGGAGAGAATGATTCTGGCATTTTTGTTTGTACAAGATGAGCCTATCTCTTCCATAATAATCTTTGACATCACGCTTGGGCCTGAACCGCCATCAATGAGGAAAGAGTGGGCAATCTTATCCATGATCTTTACAGAAATATAAAAAGGGGGGGTTTTACAAGGTATATAAAGTTATGTACACCTACTTTATTTAAATATGAATCATCTTCATTTACCTCTTCAGAGAGGTTAGCTACAACGAAATATTTTCCTCCATGAATTGTTTCATATGCCTCTGTTGTTTAGGGATGAAAACCATGTCCAGAAGGGTTGCATCTGCTTTGATGTTGGCCAACTGATTCAAGATATTGTACTTGGAAGAGGGGAGAGGGGAATTTTTTCCTTGACTGTCAGGAACCTTAGGAACTTGAATAGTAGCAGTGGGTGAGGGTGAGCTTGGGATAGAAGAATTGTGGGGAGAATCAAATTTTCCCTTGGGAGCATAGGCTTTGTTCCTAGTATTGATGATCATGACATCTTCTGGCTCTGCAAAATCTAGGACAACGATAGTGGTTTTTGTTCTTTTACCAAATATCTTGTCTCTGGCACTCTTCCTTGCTTCACATGTGGTTTCCTCATGGTGTTCCTCCCAAAAGTTACACCAACTTTGAGGCAAGATAACTTTAGGCTGAAAATTATTTTCAATTGGGTTTCTAAAGGGAGGTGCAGAAGAGGATTAAGCTTCATGGGTGAAAGGTGAGACAGTCCCCTTTCGCTCATACACTATCATACGATTGTTCATATATGGTACTAGCTATAAGAGGGTAGACATGTATGTATATTTAACCGATTCTCCCTAAGGAAGACCTGTTCTTTCAAGTTGTTCTTCATACTCTAAATAAGTATGTAGAGTGGAACCGAGATTATCAATGGATTTTTCCTCAAGATTATGACGGTAGGGGGAAGGTAATGCATTGTAGTAATGCATGAAAGCAGCTTGGTTATGAGGTCAAATGAGTTCAGGTATCTGATTGTATAGCTTAGTGAAATGCAAGTTGAAGGACTTGATGGTCTCACCATCCTTATAAGTGATGTTATTGTATTCCCGTAGCTTTTCGGCTGGGATTTTAGATTTCCCATAAGTGGATATGAACCAGTAAATTAACTCCTCACAAGTAGACACAATATTAGGAGGAAGGTCAAATAAATCGGCCGCATCCTTTCCTTCCAAGGAATTGACGAATAAGTGCATGCAAGTGTCATTTCCATTGGCTCCTATGTTGTGAAAAGCATTATAAAATTCCACCAGGTGTTCATTTGTAGTGACAACGTTATTTCCTGAAAACCTAGGAAGATGTTCTTTGAATTTAGGAAGTGTATGAGTAGAAAGTGTTAGGTTAAGAGGAGAGGACACATGCCATGGTGTGGTTGTGGCATATTCTTCAAACTGAAAAAGCCCATATTTGTTTATGACTTTGGTGGGGTTTGTGGTAGATTGGACAGGGATATGGTGGCTATATAAGCTACCAATTACTAACGAAGATGAATATTGAGAAGAGGAAGCACTTCCAGTGCCACTAGAGCCACCACTATATTCCATCTTGTGGATGATAGGTGAGGGAGAGAAATATGAACTGGATGATTCAGACAAAGTTCTCCTTAGAGCACTTTGTTGGGTATATAACACAATGTTTCTTTTTTCTATTTCAGCAATAGGGTTAGTTTCGGGTGATAAGCCGCTTCTTCTTATAGAGACACGAGTGTGTAAGGACATGAAAGAAAGGCCAAAACTAAAGGAACAAGAAGGTTACTATTGATTTCTAGGTTTTCCACGTCTAGCTTCCCAATGTTCTTGGGCACTAATATCTAGCTCAATTTTTTCCCATGAATGATTAAGCTCAGCACGAGTATTGACAGTGTATAAAATGGTGTTAAATAGGTTCAAACCAATGTTGGTATGATCTTGAAGATCAGGCTCGATATTGGGAAGCCTTGCAACATGCATAGTCATTAAGAAATAAAATGGTCAAAGAATCAATATCAGAAAAATAGATGTATTCGATGATAATCAAGTATAAAAATTAACCAGAGAGATATTAAAGATGTCCCCAGTATGGTTGCCAAATAAATGTTGAAGAAAAGATATGAAATGAACTTACTCAAGAATTTTCATATTTTTCTTGGCTAAAGAAAAATAGACGGGAATGTCACCCTCTGTTTATAGCCATCAAAATTAATATCCTAACTCACAATCATTGATTACAAGTGCTTAGGCTAGTCTTTTCACAAAGTAAAACTTGCTGGAAAATTCATTATTTATATGATTTTTTGAATATAATAGTTGCTGAAATAAATGTAAAGATAGAAGCAAAGACACCAAGATGATAATCAAGACAGATGAGACATAAAGCAATCCTTTATTTCATTCCAATTCACCAAAGAGTCATTCTCTTTACAAAATTTCATGAAGAAGTTTTGGACCAAAGTCAAACTTAGACATCCCTGATGGAACATACAAAAGGAACTCTGACATAAAACCAAAAATTGAACTCTAAAATATGGATCAGCTTGCCACATATTGTTTCCCACTCGACTCTGCACAATAGCCTTTGTCAGTCATGAAAATTAATTCACAAACAGACAAGTCTACACAGACTATCAAAGATAGATCAACACCTCAAAAAAACAAGTGTCTGAATGATGTAATTCAACCTTGAATATTATTGTCTACAATAAGACCCCATTGTCATAAAAAATAACTAGGCTTGTGATAAATTAAGGAATGAATGAAAACTGAACTATATCAACATAAACTCAAAGAGAAAACCTTAGTATGATTCTCCTTCTATCCTCTGCTTGAAAATCATAGTTAACCACAACGAACACAGTTGAACAATATCCAGGGTGACAGCCTGTGGAAGTGTATGGGGTGACGTGCAATAAATGCAGGTCACCTCCAACCTCCAGTCATTCAATTCATTAGTACCTGCCATCCCACTAATCCATTAATTCATTCAATTTAACCATGCATCGAAACCAACATCCACTTTTTTCCAAAAGCGCCACCCTATGTCACATTTTACCACTTCCTACCATCCTATAACACACATCACATGCCTTTACATGACTCAATATATTTCATGGCCATTTTCATCCTTAGTTTGGATTAATACCATTTTCATTAACTCCAAATGTATAGTGCAATATCGTATAACACAGTAGCATAGTTCATCTCTTGTGTATTTTGTTCACATTGCATTATTTCTTTTCAATTACTCTTCTTTGTGGTTACTAACATGTATCCTTTTGATACAAAATCGGATCCAGAAGCCTGACAGGGCTTGAAAAATGCTCAAAAATGAAAGTGCTCGGAATGCAATGAAACCAATGCCATTGCGTCTGTCTCATCTTCCTGATTCTAGCGGTATATTTACTTCGTCAAACGGGCTCCATATGCGCAAGATATCGCATTCTGTCTGAAAAGGAAAACAAGCAAAAAAAGGGGATGACTGTACAGTCCGTATAGTGCCACGTGGCATGCTGACTATACAGGTCGTACGATCCGTACAGGTGACATGGTAGCTCTAGGAGGTGACACATGGCAGAGCATGACAGGATGATTTGTCATACAGGAAGACAGCTAGACCAATCCAGGGGTGACACGTGTCACCACTGTAAGGGTGACACATGGCACGGATGACGTTAGCAGCTGACGTGACAGGGCAGTGATGTGGCAGACATACAGGTTGACAAGTGGTAGGTGATGTGGATGATTCAGCAATTGACACTTGGAAATATATAGTTGGTTGTTGAGATTCCACGTGGCACCCTGTGGTTGGCTGTTGTGGCTTTATATAAAAGTTGCATGGCATGCATGGGGGTTGAACCCGCGACCTCACCTCCGGGCAAAGGACTGGCAGGACCGGGCTAACCGCTCGGCCCACAGGTGGTGCTTGTTATAAAAATGGCGCAAATATTATTTAACTTTGGTCAAAACCTTGGGCGGAGGCAGAAAGGGCCGGGGGTTAGCCCCATCCCTCGATGCAAACATACAACACACGACCGTTCAATATAACCGATGGGCGAAGGGTTAAACCATATGCGGGAAAGTTGGTGGATAGGGCTTAGCCCTCAGGTTTCGGCGCTAGCCCGTAACCACTGCCACAGGACCAGGGGTCTAACCCTACAACAGGGTGTGGGGATTATATAACCATTAGGCTGTGGTCCTATGCCAATGCACCACACGACCGGAGTCAGTGCAGGACAGGGGCCAACGCTTAGCCTTTGGGCTAGCGCTTGGCCAAAAATAGCCATGTGACCACGAAAAGGGGGGCGCGCGTCGGATGAGGGGGGATAATGCCCATATTTTCATACCAAGTGGGTTTTTGGTTAAGATTTTGGATTTTAATTGTTATTATGCCTGATATTATTGGGTTTTATCCATTTTTGGGAGATATTGGGCATTTTTGGAGCCCAAATTTTGGGAGGAAGTTGGAGATGAACAACCAACTTCAAATCTATATAAACTAGGCCTATTTGAGGCCATGAAGGACAGTCAAGGACAGAAAAGAGCAGAGTTATGCTGAAGGGAAGCCAAGCCAAAGCCATTTTTATGCAGGGAAGCCATTGAGGAGCATATGTTGTTGGGCCATTTATGGGAGCTCCGGATGTCCATTTTGCGTGTCATTTTCTTTGCAGGGTTCTAGAGATCTAGAAGAACATGACCAGATCAGTCTTGTAGCCAATTGGTACTGCAATGATGTACTTTTCATCTTTTGAACAGAAATAAAGAAGCCTCCCCCACAGAGACAAGGCCCGGAGATGTAGGAAAAAGTTGTGTCGAACTCCGTTATCAATCTGTGTGTTATGGCTTGCTGTCTATTATTTCATTTCAGATCTGCAAATGTTTATATGGCTGTCATAATTCCTCTTTTTTCCTCATTCTTTCACTAAGTTTATCAAATGGTTAATTAACGCATGCAAAATTAAAACTCAACCATAGTCATTAAAAGATCCTATGGATCACCTTTGCAGGTGGCACAAGTAATAATTTGAGTAAATGGAAAGGTAGCAATGGACGTCATAAGTCATTTCAACACGACATTAGAGCCTACAGAAACAAAACAGTCATGCATTACCCATCGTCCATTTTCCACGAATAGAACCAACATTGATCATCAATCATGCTCAAACTTGTAAGCAATGTCGAACAACAACATAAACATAAAATAAGAACCATATCTGATCGCCCAATCTACAAGGGGGTCCCACCTACTATTATTATATATGCTATTAGCTTATAACTAATAGGCTTAAGCAATACTTTGCGGGTGAAATCCTCATTGTGATTTTAATCATCAATAGGCCCTAGACCCAATATTCAAGTCATTTCAATCCATATATATCCATGAATCAAGCACCAGACAATAAGTCAACATGCCATAGAATTCAACACATCACAAGTTAGTGCCCAAAGACCAAGAACCAAGCTAAGGGAAAAGTCCACATGTGGCCAAAACATTTGCACTACGTGACAATAGGTTTTGTAACCATTGGCATATATGAAGAGACAAACTTTTGTTTGTCTTAACTGTAAAGCTCTAGGTATGATATAACTTCAAATTAAACAATCTAGTGTTCATAAACCAAATAACAAGTGTCAATATCAGAGTGTTAAGAAAACTGACCCGACTCTGTTGAAGGAGACTTAGCAATCATTGAAAATGTTACAAATTGATAGCAAATTTCCAAGTGTCGAGGTGAGGTGCAATTTGATGATTGGAAGAATAGTTGTTAGGTGCCTGATCATCACTTATTTTCAACAGAACAACCAGATGGTAAAACAAATGTCAAGTGCCCAAATATGAGTTCCCATATTTAGATGAAAACTCATTGAAATCTAACTTCATTTGCTAGGCCTTACTAACGTTATCATCTTCAATGCCTACTTCAAATAATTATCTGGCCATCTCAACTATCCATATTAAAAATGAGGTAAAACCCCTACTTGCTCTGCCCAAATTTCTCTATAAAAATATAATGTTGGATATCTATGCATCTTAGTCTGGATATTGCAGGCATGGTGTTCATTTTGGAAAAAGTGTAATTCCTTATGAATAAATATTTTGGATGTTATTTATGCAGTTATCAGATTCTTCATATGATCAGTTATAATAACTATAGCTATTGTAATAAAATAGGCATGGGAAGAAGATAAGTTAAAATGGTCTCCAACAGATTTGCTACATTTTTGCCTCCAAATATTTCCAGCTGTTCCTTTTGAAGTTAGGGGAGGCTCTCGATCCTATTGAAATGAAACTAATCTTTGTATTTGGAAATTAAAATATCATCACCTTTCCTCTCTAAAATTAATGCAAGATTCATCCACTGTTTGATGCCATGTTTTAATGGACTCTAATCCTAAATGTTGCCACCATACTACAACAATTTTAATGTCTAGTTGAATGTTATCTACCTCACCTTTGATAACTACTTGTTCATCATTTATGCTTTGAAGAATTTGATTGATATCTCATTTATGACTCCATGCCCAATGGTCTTATCCTTAACCATACCAACCACATCTCATAAAAACCCTATCATTATCTAAAGATCTGGCCATTGTGACTAAATTATATCGAGGGAGCCCACTCTGGTTGGAAAGACCAATTTGCAGCCTAAATTCTGGTTTGAAATGGTTACCTTGGGAATTTTCCCTCATAGACAGAGAAAATACCAAGTGATAACACTTAGGATGGAGAAAGTTTGTGGAGGTATTTGTCAACCTTGGTATAGTTTGGACCTTATACTTCATGATTATAACATCAGTTTGGTTCCAAACATAGGATTGTTTGAGATTCTCACTAATTCCCATACAATAATTAATGAATCCATATTTTGGTTTATAACTGAGCACAAAGGAAAGTTTCAAGCTAGCAATGACCTCACCAAGTGGTTGAATTAGATATTTGACTTTACCTAGAAACTACATTTCGTGGTTGGCTAGTAGGGTTAGGAAGAATAAGCTCTGTGAGTAGTAGTGTAGGATGCATGTTTTATTTCCATGCATTTCCTTACCTTCACTTGTTTGTTTCCTTTCAAGCATTGCTTGATTAACTACTTGATGCATTTCATTTTCCTTAGAGTAATTTGCATATGTTCTCATGCTTTATTTCCATGTTTAAACTTAGTGATTTTTATTTATTTATGCAAAGTAGTAATTTTCTCACCGAGGTGGTAGATTTGACCCTAACGATGCCTTTTTTAAGTTATATGATGTGTATATCATAGGTATATGAGAGATTCTAGAGTTCTTCTACACTTTGGCATTAGAATGTATGTCCCTAGGTAAGAGATAGATGTTACCCCACAAGGGGTTAAAACTTCAGAGATACCATCAAAGGGATGTCATCTTGTTGGCTGCATGAGATATCTTGTTGATATTCTCTAGAATTAGATAGTTATTCTCATTGTCTCCTCAATATATATGATCATTCTAGCTCAATTTTGTTATATCTAATCCTCTTCCCTCACTCCTTAGATGACAGATTCCCTATGTATGATACATTATGGTTTCACTATGACCTATTAGATATTACATTAGTGGTTTACTTGGATGTGATTCTATAACTTCTTGGTTAGTCATGAAAGTGGTCAACACTAAATTGAAATCATATATCACTTTGTAACATGCATGGTTTTATTATTTTCATCGTCGTACCTTAGGGGACCATTGTTTTCCTTTAAAAGTGTTGGAATTTCTCAGGTCAATTTGTACTAGTGGGTAACTAGTCAAGGTATCTTTTTCCACATTCTAACCATACTAAACACTTTCTAATCTCCCTGTTTCTCTTCATCCCACCCATAAAAGTCTATCTTGATCATGTATCACTTATAAAATTTCACTAGAAAGGTCTAATAAACAAATCCTAATCTAATAAAGTAGAAAAGGGCTAGAGGTGAAGAGCGATAAAGTCAAAAGACAAAATATAAAAGATTGATAAATTCACCATGCTATGAGGCCAATTCCCATAGTCCCTAGCTTATCTATAAATATATAAATAAAATGGACTTATTCAATAAAATGAAGACAAATAAAAAGGAAAAAAAGGGGTCGTAAGAAACAATGTTGAGGACAGGTAACTCAATGCTAAATCTCCCTCTTGAAGGCTATTGTACAAAACCTTGGCTCATAAAATATAGA
>ML779729.1:740269-763067 GCA_009831015.1 Picea engelmannii
GAGTTGGTGCTAGAGAAACCAGGGAGTTGGTGCTTCCTTCTAGTTGGTGCTAGAGAAACCAGGGAGTTGGTGCTTCCTTCTAGTGGGTGCTAGAGAAAACAGAGAGTTGGTGCTCTCAGCAAGTTGCAGCTTGCAAAACTGAGTTTTTAGCCTCATTATGAGTTGGTGCTCATATGTATGATACTGTAAAGAATGTAACTATTACTTATCATATAAATAAAAAGAGGTTTTTACCCTGCATGGGTTTCCTCGGGAAATATCTGTCTTTGTGTTTCTCATATATGTTAATGATGATGAAAGTGTCATTGTTTATTTCCCTGCATTATTGTGATCATCATTTAGTATCTCTACAAAGAGTTTAAAATAACCATAATTGTTTAAGCATGGTAACAACTGATTCACCCCCCCCTCTCAGTTGTCCAACATCTACTAATAAATATTAGTTTCCATGACCACAATTTGTTGGAAATATGTGACATAAGCCTTTGGTGTACCTATCAGCCTCAACTATTCTGTTTCCCTGAAGTGAATCTCAAGATCCTTCTTATCGAACCTGTCCATCAACCTCTCGGTGAAGTCCTTGTATGATGTGATGTTGGCATGCTCTAATGTCACTAGCCCATGGTACCACCACACATGAGCTTCTCCATCCATGTGTAGGGTTGAAAAATTATTTTCCTCATCCTCTATCATTGAAATAAGCTAGAAGTAAGTGTCCAACTTATGCACCTATGCTTGGTCTATGCACCTGTCATATTCGTCAAAAGACAATATAGTCAACTTCCCCAATTTGTGAATAAGATCAAAATTATGTTGACTTTGGCCTATCTTAGGATTGTTCCTCATCCTAAGCTTATAGTAGTCATTGCAGGACATGGATTAATGGGCCCCTTCTTCTAGAAAATGACACTCCCTAAAGTAGGTGTTGACCTCGTAATCCAACTCCTGTTGTTCATGTGCTCTTGTAGGATACTGCTCAAGGAATGGTTTCAATAATGGTCTAGGTACTTTTATGCTACCTATATGTAGGATACTCTATGCTAGAATGTGGGTATTTCTACCCTCTACATGAGCCCTACCCCTCTGTGACTATCTTCTACATAGTTCCCATTGGCCCCTCAATGGTTTAGATTTTTCTGGTTGTCAATAATGAATTATGTCATGAGTTGTGTTAATATATCTTATGACCTAGCCATTTTGTTTTCCCATTGGCTATGGTTTCCAACAATTGTGATGGAGCTTGAATCCATCAGGACCGAAACGACAACCTCATGAGGATACAAATCCTCCTGTATTTTTATAGAGGTGGTACTCCTCTTTGTTTTATGATAATATTTGAATTCGAGATTTCCAAAATTATATAGGACTTTGAGAAAGTCCACTGTTATATTCAAATAAATATAAAAGTTGCAGAAAATATTTTTATTTTGTTTTAAATATAATTCCTAAGAGATGACCAGGAACCTCATACATCACATATTTGAAAACATAAGAAAAATTTCTTCACACCCATCATAGCTAAACTAATTATTTCTGATCACGCATAAAAATAAAAGAAGATGATCCATACACATAAGAGAACTTTAATAGAGTAGACACATGTGGAGCTCAAAGGAAGAAAATGATAGATAAATCTCAAATATTTTATACTAAAAAATCAGAGTTATAAAACACTTTCAAAATTGATCCCGATTTAGATCTCTTGGGATTTCTAAAAAAATATTAAAGTTTGTTACAAATTTTTGAAATTAAAATGTGTTTATCCAGAGGACTGGTATTGGGGCTCCCACACACCATAAAAGTAAATATAAACAAGATGTAAACTGTGGAGAGAATATGGTGGGTGAAGGCAGAGTAGCAAGACCTGGAAGGAAGACATGAAGAAGTTATCAGATTTCGATTAAACCTTTCTAGTCAAAGAAGCAAAGTAACTGGACAAAAACTGATAAAGAAAGAAAAATGTGATCAACATCAACTAACTATGATAGTATATCTCACCTTTCACTTGCTTGTTTCTATCCATTTATTTTCCTTGTTGATGGTTACAAGAATTGTCTCAACCGTTATTTCTTGGCCCTCTTTAGTTAATTTATCGATTGGCCTCTTAAACCAATCATCAATGCAATTCCTCATTGAAATTTATTTCATGCCTAATTTTGATATTAAATAATTCACCTTCTAAATATCTTAGATCATGAATATTATATGGATTTCCTACTCAATATCTTGATTTTTCATAGAATAATCAATAAGACAATTATCTATCTCTTCTTCACCATATTCAATTATGCCATTAAAATTCTCATCTGATAATCCATTTAATATCTCCACTTGTTCATCAAATTGTTGCCTTGTCATAAACATTGAATTGAAAATTAATTTAGGATATTGTACCTCATCAGTGCTTCTTGCTAAATCTATCTCTGTGAGCCTTTTGAATAGTTATTCTCTTTTCACTATGACTTCATTGCATGCTTGGAAAATGTTTCTCAAATTCTTGATCTTTTCTTTCCAACAAGCATTCAGCTATTTGGTCTGACTTGGAGAAGGAAGATCTTCTTCTCTCCTTTTCAATTCTGTCATGTTTGAGACTTTTATCCCAAATGATAAAAAACCATCTGTGTAAAATCCTCCTTCATTCTTAAAATCAACTTTGAAATACTCATGAAATGAATGTGCCCTTGAACCAAAAGAAAAAATATTTTTTATACCTCCCAGGCCTCTATGATCAATGACATTCTTTTTTTAATGTTTTTATCAACATAATTTGTGATGATACTGAAAGGGGGGTGAATCAGTATCAAGTACAATTTAAAAAAAAAATCAACTTATACTTCAACCAGATTATATATTCGATTATATCCAATGAGAAATGAACAATAGTAGAAGAGTTACATCAATACACCACAATACAACATGCATAATATATGAGAAATAACCAATAGTTATTGTTCAAGGGAAGTAATGACTTCCAAAGGTAGCTACAACTTCCAAATATAAAGGGAGGGATAAACCTAAAAAAGGAAGATGCAATCCTCCAATATCAAGAGAGGGTTTAGCTCTCCATCCTTTCCCCTTCCTTCCACCCAATAATGTATGAGAGATAATAAAACTTTACATTAAATTATTGCCATCAACCAACCATCACATAGAACCTGATAATGTTTCCTGAGACTTCTTCAACTTCTGAAATTATTCACTTCTTGGAATACCCTGATCCTTTAGATAATATTACTTAATGTATTCTCTGAAACACCTCCAATTTTCACTCCTTGAATCCTCCCAAAAAAGGAGTTATAGAGAAAATGGTAGAACTTATTCAATTCTGGATTATTCAAGAGAGCGAACTTGTACAGAATGTCGCATGCTCAATATTTAACATAAGATTCTGAAATTCGTACACAAGAAAATACAGCTTGTACTATTTCCAATGCAATTGGTCTCACTTCATTTTGATTCTCTATGAAGACGTTATGACCATTTTACCCGAAACACTTGTTTATGACTAGCTTATGGACTAGTCAAAAACCCTATTCTCCAGAGAGTGTATCTCCAAAATTATAGCGAATAAAGAGCTGAAATTTTAACCATAGGTACCTAGATAGGTATTCTCAATAGCCTCCTAATTTCACCATATGAATCATTCTAGAAACAAAGTTATAGATAAAATGGTAATATGACCTGTAAATAACATACCTTAGAACACATCACCAAAAGACTTCATCCTCCCTTGAAATTCGACCTTCTTTACTTTATATTTCCTCTGAAATTCGACTTATAACTCCTTCTTCATTAAAAAAATTGTGTTTGTTTAAAATGAATGTACAATGATATGTATTTATACCCTTTATGTCACTTCCTTTTAAGATTAGGGCTGACATGTAGTTTCTGATTCAATTCACATTGTCATCTTCAAAAATTCATTTCTCCTCAATCGTGAGGATCCACGTGACATGCCACATACCACCAGAAATAGAATGAATTATACTATCCATCCATGGTTTTCATACCTACATGTGTAATTTCCTTCATGTATATCTACTTTGATCAACTGTTGGGTCCAAAATCCAATGGCTATGGTTGACATTAATGACTACAACCAATGGCTAGGGTTGACATCAATGACAACAAGAAATATTCCAACAATATCCCCATTTTTCATTGATGGAAAGGGTGGGGCTGCTCCCCCTGTCATCATGATACCAATGCCATGCTGTCCCTATCATCATGATACCAACACTCATGCTTCCCATGTCATCTTCCAACACTCATGCTCTTCTTGTCATCATGATACCAATTTCTCTCCCCCTTTGACATGAATGGAAAAGGGTAGGGTTGCTCCCCCTAAGTTCAATGGGATAAGTTGACCTTCTTATTTGGGGTTTCTCCCCCTAAAAATGTGGCACTCAATAATACTTCATCCTTATTTTCCATCTTTGGGACTTTTTCTTCCTTGGAATCTTTTTATGTGGCTTTTTTCTTCTCTCTCTTCTTCATGTCTAAGATGTATATGTTGTTCGTTCTTCTTGTTGTAGTTGCAACCAATCTTCCTGATTTCTTTTCTCTAATTTTACATTTTTGGGAGTCAAACATAAGAGTGTATCCTTGATCACATATTTTGATGACACTGAGGAGATTATGCTTCAGATCTTCAATCAATAGGACTTTTCCTTCTTTTACATTTTCACTTCCAAGATTTACAGTTCCTTTTCCAAGTATTTTGGTAGATGAGTCATCTCCAAATGCAAAATTTCCACCCTTTTTCTTCAAGATGACAAATTTTCTTTGATCTCCGGTCATATGAGATGAGCACCCACTGTCTATGAACCATTCATATTCTTCTTTTCTTTATTTAGCGACCGATTCTATTCGACAATTTTCATTGTGTGGAACTTCTTTCATTTTCCATGTTGTAGTTGGTCTAGGGACATTTGGCATAGGATTATCTTCCTTCATCTCTCTACAATCTCGTGCTTTGTGATGACGATTATTTCACTTGTAGCATACAATATTTTGATCCATTAATGGGTCAAATGGATTATATTTTTTGTTGACAGGTCTGTGAACATTTCCATATATACTATTTTCACCATTCATCTATCTTGCATAGTTATTCCTTTCATTGATTCTACAATTGATTTCGTTGTGTCCAAAATTTCCACAAGTATAACAATGTCCAAGAAATAAATTTTGATACCTGGTAGTAAGTAATCTTCTTTGTGGTGTAGTCCATCTGGGTTCACGATCCATTCTTCTATAGTTTCCTTCATAATGATTGCTTTCATACCTGATGGGAGAGGATCTTCTTGATGTCTCATTCCTTCTGAATTATAGTCTTCTATCTTGTTGTTCAACTTTCTCTAGAGTGTTGGTTTCATACTTTTCATCTTCCTTCTCTTGTTTTGTTGTCTTCAAACTGTCATTGTATCCTAGTCCTGTCTTGTCGTTTGGAGATCTTTGACTGCTAAGGATCTCATCTATTTTTTCTGTGCTTTTTTAAAACTTCTTCAACTTTTCTATTGTCAATAGTAGCTCCTCTTTTGTGTGATCCAATTCTGCTTTCAATTTCTCATAATCTTATAATTGTTCCTTCAAGCTACCAATGGTCTTTTCAAGCCTACAATTATCTTCTTCACAACTACTCAATTCACCTTTTAGTATTATGTTTGTGTTTCTAAGCTTGTTCTTTTCCATTTCAACATGCTTCAACTTTTCAAGATTCTCATCTTCTTGTTCACTCTCTACATTGTCTTTGTATCCCCAAAAAGAATCAAGGTTGGTTTCTTCATCTGAATCTTCTTCAGAAATTATTTCTTCTTCTTTACAACACTTGTGATCATCATCCTAGGTTTCTTGGGTTATGAAGAGGAATTATCCTCCATCATTATCTTCTTCATCACTCTCATCTGAGGATATGTCATCATCCTTGGAGTATAAGCTCTTTTTATTGTTGAGACTTCTCTTTTTGTAGTAGAATTTTTCAACAATATGTCCTATTTTACCACAGTTAGAGCATTCGAGAGGAGACTTACCTTTGTATCTTCTAGTTCCCTTCTGGAACCTTCTTACGAAATTTGTTATTTCTTAATCAAGGTTGTTATCCTTGTCTTTTTTCTTCTTTATGTCTTTAAAGGAGGCTTCATTGTTTGGATGGTTACTTTCTGTACCTGTTCTCATTTCATATGCTATAAGAGACCCATGTAATTCATCCATTATCATTTTGGTAAAGTCCCTAGTTTCTTCCATGGCAGAGACCTTAGAATCATACTTCAAGAGAAGTGATCTCAACACTTTTTGTACAACCAAGGATTCATTGAGCTCTTCACCTATTCCTTTGATAGCATTAACAACTTCATTAACTCTAAGAAAATAGGTTGCAATATCTTCCTTTTCATCCATCTTCAAATTTTCAAATTCTACTCTATGTCGTTGAATCTTGACCTGCTTAACTTTTGGATCACCTTCATAGATACTCTTGAGTTTTTCCCATACCCCTTTAGCAGTGATGCATCCCATCACTTTGTTGGCAATGTATGGTGCCAATGATCCTAGAATAACATGTCTGGATTTTTAATTACAACTCATAATCTTCTTCTCATTTGGATCGGTTGGAGAATTCTTTGGGATTACATAGCCATTTACAACTGAGTACCAAATGTATACTCCCAAAGCTGTTAGGTAATTTTTCACTCTATCACTCCAGTATGCATAATTTATTCCATCAAATCGTTGAATCCCATTTGGAATGTGCTCATGGTCATCCATCTCTGCTCAAGATTTTCCTTCCAATGGTTAAACTATTATGAATCCAACAAATTTGATTCCAATTGATGATACTGAGAGGGGGGTGAACGAATATCAATGATAATTTAAAAAAAAAAATCAACTTATACTTCAACCAGATTATATATTCAATTATATCCAATGAGCAATGAACAATAGTAGAATGTTTACATCAATACACCACAATAAAACATGTACAATATATGAGAAATAACCAATAGTTATTGTTCAAGGTAAGTAATGACTTCCAAAGGTAGCTACAACTTCCAAATATAAATGGAGGGATAAACCTCCAAAAGGAAGATATAATCCTCCAATATCAAGAGAGGTTTGACCTCTCCATACTTTCCCTTTCCTTCCACCCAAGAATATATGAGAGATAATAAAACTTTACATTAAAGTATCACCATCAACCAACCATCACATAGAACCTGATAATGTTTCTTGAGACTTCTTCAACTTATGCAATTCTTCACTTCTTGGAATACTCTGATCCTATAGATAATATTAATCAATGTATTCTCTGAAAATCCTCCAAGTTTCACTCCTTGAATCCTCCCAGAAAAGGATTTATAGAGAAAATGGTAGACCTTATTCAATTCTGGTTTATTCAGGAGAGCGAACTTGTGCAGAATGCACTGTGCTCAATATTTAACATAAGATTCAAAAATTTGTACAAAAGAAACTACAACCAGTACTCTTTCCAATGAAATTGGTCTCACTTCATTTTGATTCTCTATGAATACATTATGATTGTTTTACTCGAAACACATGTTTATTACTAGCTTCTAGACTAGTCAAAAACCCTATCTTCCACAAAGTGTATCTCCAAAATTATAGCGAATAAGAGCTGAAATTTTTACCACGGGTACTGTTACACATAAAAAATATTCACTTTGATAGTGTCGCAAGTGTCGTCATTATAAGTGTATCATTTTTCTAATAAGTGTCGCAAGTGTCAAAGAAAGCATACTTCCAGGATGCCAATGTCGTGCCTATAACGACATGAGAAGGACACTTGAAACACCTCAAACATCTGATTTGGAAAAAGAGAAATGAGTCAACAGGCTTATGAACCTCTTGCCATCTGAAAGCACCCAAAAAAATGAGTTTTTGGAGGGGAGCGCTCCCCTATACCTCTCTTAGGAGTGTTGGTACCCCCCTTTACACTATATGGGAGCGTTATAAATCTCTGATAGCCCTTATGAGGGAGCGTTGATGGGTTTAAGGAGTGTTGGAGCCCCCCTAAAGCCTACTGCAGAGCGCTATAACACTTTGATGGCCCTTTTAAGAGAGCGCTGCCTATTCTGGGTAGTAGTTGGTTTGTTGAGATGATTTTGGAGAAGATCCCTTCAATCCCTGAAGGAAGTTGGATTTGAATCCCTATTCAAGCCATGATCTAAGGGATGATCCCTAACTGAAGGAGGAAAATCCTCAACTTCCCCAAAGATATCTCAAGTTGTTGAGCCTCTCCAAGGCTATATAAGCAATATTTCTCATGGTGAAAGGGGAGATGGATGGAGAATCATATCAAAATTATGATCTCATAAGTGATACACAGTGAAGTGGAGGCTAATGAACAAAGCTATCATCATTCAGACTGTGGAGATTTTGAGCAAGGGTTAGACAAGGAGGACTTAGCAGAACTGTCGCATTCCATCTATGACCATAAGTAATGTTTTGTCCTCATTAATATAATTTGATCGGCCTATTTCTTTCTAATTCGTGTTAAATATCACATGAAACTGTCTCTTTAGTAGATAGATCTATTTCAGACTACCCTTTTTAGAGTAGGAAGTGGTCGTACTTTGTTTGTCCACAGGATCCATCGAGGAGCGAAAGATTAGAGCTCAACTCGGAGCGTGCAGGAAAAAACACTAGTAAAAGGTACATCTTTCCTCCTGCCTCTTCATGCATTAGTTTGTGTATATCTAAAATGAAGTCAGTGACCATGATAAGCATTTTCTGTCTTAGAGTTAGGAGTCTATCTCTTTGAGGAGATCTACCTGTCCGCAGGGAGATTTTCCTTCAATAGAAATTGGCGACTCCACTGGGGATAGAATCGAAGTTTTTGATTTTTCCTCATAGACCTTGTCTTACCCTTTTGGTTGTTTTTAGACCTTTTTCACCCCATGTGTTTGATTTCACATGCTGATTGAATCCTTACCCCATCACACTCAACTTGACTGTCAAAATTCGACTGAAATTTTAGGTTTTTGGACATTGTTATGAGTTTTTTAAGCCTGGCACCCCTGTGCCCATGTTAGAAGAGCGCCATCACTCCCTAAAGGTGTTGGACAGAGTGTTATAACACCCTGATGTCCCTTACACCAGAGAACCAACCCCTTTTTTCACAAAATCTCTTCAAAAATTGCATTTTTTGGAGGTCCAGACCCTGTTTTTTCACTTGTTGAGTTGCTTTGTGATTCAATGATTCTTCCTTTGACCTTTGACATGCTTCCTCCTGATAAGTAAACACCTTGTTGTTCATATTTTATGCCCTTCTTCATTATTTTTGAGTTTTTGTTGTTGAGAGCTTGAAATCAATCCACTGTTTTCTTCTCTCCTATCCGACTGAGCAGGAACTCTAGTGAAGGACATTAGAAGTCTGTGACTCTTCTCATTTGGTTCTTTGAGGTCATCTGATCCAATTTCTTTCTCCTTCCTTTTGCGTTTTTTATTTTCTTTCTCTTGTTTGATTGCAAAAGGGTGTGTTGTTTGTGCAAAATCTGCGTTTTCTTGTCCGAATCTCCTTGATCTGAAAGGGTAGTTGGCAGGACAAGTTTTTCATTGAATTGATCATCATTCACATGCAAACGACAAAAGTACATATTAATGATTAGTTTGCATATTAGTTTTCATTTCTGAAATGTTATAGCATCATATTGGATCTTATTGAGAACAAAATTGATTGAAGGCATTCCTTATCAAGTGTTTGATAGTGAAAACGACTCTTTCTCTTTCCCTTAAATATGAATTCATTGAAAAGAAATGATTTCTTATCATCTTTTATGCATTTTTTGGGAATTGAGTCGTCATTCCACCAGTTTCACTTTCATACACCCTCTGAGTAAACAAAAACCACTAAAATCAATGCTTAACTAAAATTTATCAGACTTTTTACATCTTTGTTAGCAAACCTACATTAGTTTAAGGTGTAGGGATTTGGAATAGGTTGAAAGGATAACTTTCCAAAGATATCAAACAAACGTAGTATCTTTCCGTAGGGAGATTCAAATCCAATTATCGTATTGGCTTGCTGGGATCCCCATCTCATACAAGGGTTACACACAAGGTCACATTTAGGTGAGTTACGGAAATTATCCCTCCGTGGTTCAACTGTTTCTAGTGGTCGGATCGTATATTGGGGGTCACTGGAAGGTATACCCACAATTATGTGTGGGAGCCTTTCAAGTTGATTTTGGACTTGTTATCCTGCCCATACGTTCTGACTGGACTGTCGACTGTACCTTCCCAGGGGATGACTACGAGTTGGTGACCTTAGTAGCCACAATATTTAGGGTCTCACACAAGGTGACGATGAAGGGAAGTCTCACTGTACCTGGAACAGACGTTGGTCAAACTCACTCCGACTCCTTGGAGGGTAAATCCACAATTACTGCGTGGAAGATTGCACCAAGGCGTAAGTCCATTAAGTAGGTCACCAACGTAACTGATCCACCCGCTCTATCCCCGCCCCTTCCTATTTTGATCTCGCGACGTTGGATTTCATCACCAACTAGTGTTTCATCGTGGGAAGGTTTTGTTTGATTGATTTCTTCTCATATTCATAGAGTGTGTTGTTTGTTTTACTTAGTGGACCTTAGGTCGAGTCAGTGTTAATGGCATCGAATCCTGAGAGTACCAAGAGAGGAACCCCTTCTTCTGGGGAACCTTATACCTTTCCTTCATTTGGAAACTTTGGTCCTCCATATGTTGCCACACTGAGTCTTCCAGGAATCACCATCGGATTACCAGTTTGGTTGTTCCCCACTCCGGTGATCCCAAATCCTCCTAATGTTTCAGCTGCACCTAATACTTTGGATGTCAATACACCACCCACATGTCAACCTCATGTCAAATTTTTTCCTTCTTCATCCATCAAGTCTCCTTCCATTTCTCCTTCTTCGCTTAGTGAAATCTCTAAAGCAAGTAGCCAGGTTGATCAGAAGAAGAAGAAATAGAAAGAGAAGACAAAGAAGAGCCCAAAAAGGACCAAGGCCCCAACAACATCAGATGTTGGCTCTAAGAAACCAGTTACTGTTAATAGTACTGGGAGTGTTGATGAGGTCAACAAGATTAAAATGAAGAATCTGAAACCCAAATCCCCTTGTAGTCTTTGTAAGGGTGACCACTTTATAAGGGATTGCCCCAGTCTTATCAAGGTCTTAGAAATGTGGTCTTCCACATCGTCATCTTCTGCTGGACATGCCGATGATACCCCATCAACTAGTGACATTAGGGTTGGTAAGAAGAAGAAAATTATCAAGTTCCCTTGCATGTTATGTAAAGGTGATCATTACTCTCACCTTTTCCCTCGTATGGACGAGGCTTCTTCTCTTTTGGAAAAAAATCAACTTCCAAAAGTTTATCGTAAGCTTTCCCCCGACCCATTGTTAGTTGATGAACTGGTCAATCTAGTTCCATCCTCGGTCAGTCTGGTTGATCAGGTGGTCAATCTAGTTTCCTCCTTGATTGAACCACAAACCCAAGTAGATGATCCAGTTTCGTCATCGATCAACCCTGCTCTTCATCAAAAGAGTGACCCCAAAGTGGTCGATCTATTTTCTTCCTCGGTTAGTCCCACTCTTCCTCTGAAGAGTTCTAAAGCGGTCAATCCATTTCCACTCGTAGACCCCATTCTCCCCTTGGAGAGTGAAACCAAAGTGGTCGATCCGGTTTTGTCATCGGTTGATCCCACTCCTCCTTTGACAAGTGCCAAAGTGGTTGATCCAGTCCCTTCCTCGGTCAGTCCCACCCTTCATCCGAAGAGTGTCAAAGTGGTTGATCTAGCCCCTTCCTTAGTTAGTCCCACCCTTCATCCAAAGAATGCCAAAGTGGTTGATCTGTTTCCATCATCAATCAATCCCACTCTTCCTTTGAAGATTACCTGTGTGGTCAATCTGATCCAATCATCGGTCAATCCTACTCTCCCTCTAGAGAGTATACCTGATATTGTCCATTTTTTTCTCATTGATACAGACTCTACTGTGCCGAGGGGAATTCCTCCTTCTCCTATGAAACCTCCTCCAAGTAATGAGGCCATCCTTTTTGATTGGGGTGCGCTAACGAGAACTCTTCTTCCCTCTCACATTCCTTTCCAAATTACGGTACAGGTTTGTGGTCGGGACATTCCTCAAACACTGATAGATGAAGGTGCATCCATTAGTATTTTGTCCTCTGTTGCTTGGCATGCTTTGGGTTGTCCTCTACTTGCGTCGGTTACCCATAATATGTTATCTTTTAACAGAAGAACTAGTCAACCTTTAGGGACCCTCCCTCAGTTTCTCGTAACTTTGGGATGGAAAATTGTCTCTATTGATGTCATGGTCATCCTAGACCCCTTGGATTTAACTTTACTCCTTGGGAGGGATTATGTATATGCCATGAAAGATATTGTATCCACTCTTTTCCATGTGATACCCTTCCCTCACAATGGAAGAATTGTGACAATTGATAAACTTTCATTCATCGGCCCTGACTGGGTTACCTCCCTAAATGGTTCTTATATGCAGACAGTATCTCCCTCGCCGCAGGTCAATTATGTGGCATTCTCTCCCATGATTTCAACTTCTGATTCTTTGGATCCGGTAGTTGACATGGTGATCTCTTCAGTAGGGCTATTGGAGCCTGATCTCCTTACCCCTATTGCAACCCTCGACCTGTGTTCCTTCCCGAGTGATTATCTTCCATCCAACGAAGATCTCCTGGAGGCCATGACCAAGTTTTGTCCCTTGACATGGTATCCTTCCAGATCGTTATCCTCTTGGAAGCCATGATCAAGATGCAACCACTAGCATAGTTTCTCTTCTCTGTGGCAAGATCATTAAAAAATGAAACAGAGGCCCTGAGCCTAGTTCTTTTTCTGTGTCAAGCTTGTTAAACAACGAAACAGTCACCTCTCTTAAACCTTCTTTTCATCCACCCTTCTCCTTTTTCTCATCTACTAGAGAAATTGGTGACAACCTCAAAGTTGGTGAATGAATTGAAGCTTGGAGGGCATGTCTCCAGCCTTTGATGATCATTCTGGAGTTAAGCCACTAGCTTTCAAGCTGGGGGCATACCGAGATTAGTCTTTGTTCTTTCTCGTGCTCGTAAATACATGAGAATGCATCTGGGTATACTTTTATCTCTTTTTCGGACCTGTATGGATACACGAAAAAGGAACCCCCTGGAGTCTCCTTTAAGCTCTTTTCAGACTCTCTAAACATGAAAATATTGTCGAGTGATCTTGCTTCCTTTTCCACTCGTTAAACGGTTTGAAAGGGCATATTTTGAGTGATAATTTATCTCTTTTTTGGCCTCGTGAGACTAACATTACGAAAAAGGACAACATTGGAGTCATCTTTAAGTTCTTTTCAGACTCTCTAAACATGAAAAAATTACCGAGTGACCTTGTTCTCTTCATGCTAGTTAAAGTATTTGAAGAAAATGTATGTTGAGCGATAGTTTATCTCTTTTTCAGTCTCGTCAGACTACTATATGAAAAAGGAACTAATAGAGTTCTCTTTTAAGTGTTTTTCCAGACTCTATAATCATGAAAAACCTTCGAGTTTTCTATCTTTGGGATTGCTAAACAAAACATCGACAGGCCCATATGGGATCGAAACCCATACTTCTTCCAGTTCATTAAACAAAGGAAGAGGAACTTACCGAAGGTGAGTTATATCGAGCATGTGTTACCCTCCTCAAGCTCGTTAAATTAAAAATAGGTACTTGTCTATCTGGATGGGGGAAAAAATTGAAAGAAGCAAGCCAAGCAGTTTTTGAGAACATTACCAAATAACTCTTAGAGTCTCCCTTGAACATGGAACTTTGTCTTTGCGTACATCTTAATCCGCTAAACCTCTTCCGTGAACCAATCCTCTGAGTTTTTTTACTCCTTTGGGTCACCCGAAGAAAGTCACAATATCCACTGCATTATCGTGTTTTGGTCCATGTCACGTTTCTGCTGTTGTGCCTCAGTGTTCAATGGAAGTATCCACCTCGAGAGTCAGCCATCAAAAATATCTTGTCTCAATACCTATGTCAATCCATGTTCATTTGATCTACCAGTTACATCTCTATGTCTCTTTCGTATTGAGGCATGTGAGGAGGCCTGCCATTGAGGCATGGCAGGCCTCCTCACATTCGACAGTGGGTTTACATCATTGACATTTGATCAAATGATTCCATGGATGTTTGATTTCAACTCATCCATTCACATTCATTGGAATGTACTAGAGTACCTTGGGAATTATTGACATTAATGGCGATCTCCCTTGCGCTTGTTAATGGTTTACATCATTGGCCGATAATCAAGTGGTTTCTGCCATGTTCGACATCAGGACATCTATTCACATGGTTAGATTCATACTACAACAGGATCGGTAAGAAGACCTTGGGTTGAGTGATCACTCTGATATGTGCTTTTCCCAGGTTTCGATGGAGTTTCTTTTGAACAATGACACATATACTATCACATAGATCCACTTTGTATTGGTCGTGGCTATGTCTTGTCATCTCGTAGATCCACTGTGTATTCTTCGTGGCTATGATCAGTTCAGGTCATGGAAGTATAGATCCATAATGTATTTTTCAGTGGATATACCTTTTATCATTATAATTATGGATCCGTAATGTATTTTATGGCGGCCATATCTTGCAAGTCTTGATCACCCAAGCATAGGTATGCCTGCCTTGGGTTTGAAACATGTCATAATATTTGTTGGATGTTTGTGTGCAGCTTCTATCAGGTTCTCTGCATATATACCCTTGCTTGAAAGTCTACAAAGCATTTTAGTTATCAGTTCTCGTCTTCTAACTTCATACTTTGGGGGGCAATCTATTACACATAAAAAATACTCACTTTGATAGTGTCACAAGTGTCATCATTATAAGTGTCACAAGTGTCACATTTTGCTCACAAGTGTCGCAAATGTCAAAGAAAGCATACTGCCATGATTCCTATGTCGTTCCTATAACGACATGAGAAGGACACTTGAAACACCTCAAACATCTGATTTGGAAGAAGAGAAATGAGTCAACAGGCTTATGAACCTCTTGCCATCTAAAAGCACCCAAAAAACTGAGTTTTTGGAGGGGAGCGCTCCCCTATACCTCTCTTAGGAGTGTTGGCACCCCCCTTACACTATCTGGGAGTGTTATAAAGATTTGATAGCCCTTATGAGGGAGCGTTGATGGGTTTAGGGAGTGCTGGAACCCCCCTAAAGCCTACTGGGGAGTGCTATAACGCTCTGATGGCCCTTTTAAGGGAGCGCTGCCTATTCTGGGTAGTATTTGGTTTGTTGAGATGATTTTGGAGAAGATCCCTTCAATCCCTGAAGGCAATTGGATTTGAATCCCTATTCAAGCCATGATCTAAGGGATGATCCCTAACTGAAGGAGGAAAATCCTCAACTTCCCCAAAGATATCTCAAGTTGTTGAACCTCTCCAAGGCTATATAAGCAAGCTTTCTCATGGTGAAAGGGGAGATGGATGAAGAATCATATCAAACTTATGATCTCATAAGTTATACACATTGAAGTGGAGGCTAATCAGTGAAGCTATCATCATTCAGACCATGGATATTTTGAGCAAGGGTTAGACAAGGAGGACTTGGAAGAACTGTCGCATTCCATCTACGGTCGTAAGTAATGTTTTGTCCTCATTAATATAATTTGCTTGGTCTGTTTCTTTCTAATTCATGTTCAATCTCACATGAATTTGTCTCTTTAGTAGATAGATCTATTTTGGACTAATCTTGATAGAGTAGGAAGTGGTCGTACTTTGTTTGTCTACAGGATCCATCAAGGAGTGAAATATTGGAGCTCAACTCGGAGCGTGCAAGGACAAACACTAGTAAAAGGTACGTCTTTCCTCCTTCCTCTTCATGCATTAGTTTGTGTAGACCTAAAAGGAAGTCAGTGACCATGATAAGCATTTTCTGTCTTAGAGTTAAGAGTCTATCTCTTTGAGGAGATCTACCTGTCCATAGGGAGATTTTCCTTCAACAGGTACCTAGATATGTCTTCTCAATAGCCTCCTAATTTCACCATATGAATCGTTCTAGAAACAAATTTATAGATAAAATGGTAAGATGACCTGTAAATAACATACCTTATAACACATCACCAAAAGACTTTGTCCTCCCTTGAAATTCTGTCTTCTTTACTTCATATTTCCTCTGAAATTCGACTTATATCTCCTTGTTCATTAACAAACTTGTGTGTGTTTAAAATGAATGTATAATGATATGTATTTATACCCTTTATGTCACTTCCTTTTAACATTAAGGCCAACATGTAGTTTTTTCTTCAATTCACATTGTCATCTTCAAAAATTCATTTCTCCTCAATGGTGAGGATCCACGTGATGTGCCACATACCACCGTGTTTATGGGACCTAAATACCTTGTCTCAATAGTAGGAACCAAACCCACCATCGAGGCCCAATTAGACTCTGCAATGTTTAATATGGAATGGTTCTCTAGATTGTGTGATCCGACGAATTTATCAATGGGCTTTGTGTTTCTTTGTGAAGGCTCCTCCTTCAGTTAGGACTATTTTCTTTTGTATTTTCTCTTGGGTGGGGATGATATGAGAGATGCAATCCAACATAAACCAACTTGACAATTAACAGGATTAATTTTTAACTACTGGGGAAGAAGTTAAGCTTTGGATAACCTGTTGCTCAACATGCAGACAATTACTCTATACCACAGGCCTAGTACTAATACATTAGCCATGTGAGCATCCAATTGTTGTCTGAGAAACTAACTATCAGAAATAAAGCACATATGTAAGAAGATAATTGAAGGAAAAATAATTCATCTACCATAACCATGCATTACATAATAACACAACGATTTATCTTCATCATTAAAGCCAAGAACATTAGGACATTGCACTAGATAACTTGACAACATAATTAATTGCTCTTACTCATTACTGCATCATTCATGAAACGGGATAGGAAGTAGTTCTTCTTCAAGTCCAATCACATGCATCTAATGAAAATAGTTTGTATTTGGTCCAGAAGGACTTCTCAATTTGTAGCAGTCTCAAAATAATTCTTAACAACCAAAAAGAAAGAGTTCTTACAACAACCATCGATCCCTTGCTAATTGGTCGATGTCCTTATTTATAACATAGAGTTTTAACCAAAACTAATGGCTAATGGCAGTTTAAAAAAACAAAATTGCCATGTGGCGTTATCTCCTAACAGCTTCTTTAACAATCGTCCTGAGATACTTCTTGGAAAGGATGACTGCTTTCATATTCAATCCAGTTGACAAATAGTTTTTCACCAGTTTGGGCCCATGGAAATCTATGTTGTTCCATTGGGGTTGCATATATTCCCCTAATGTCTACTGCGTGCGCCTGATACTTTACTAAGATGGATTTTAGCTATTGTAGAATGGTTTAGGATTTGATCGAATGTTCTAATAATTGTCATATTTGCCCTGGCTTCACATCGACTATTTTTACGAGTTCTTTGGTCCATAGTGCATCTTGTTCGGAATGCTTCTTGACCACGTCACTCAGATCAATGAAATTATTGGGGGTGCCGAACTCGGGGAGCTCTACTTCTTTCATTACTCTGGCGATTCTTCTTCATCGTTTCTTTTAGGTTCATCGACGAGATTGTGGAGCGAGATTTGTTCAGTGATTAGGGAATCATTCCTGCAAGTGGGATTGAGATAGTTTAGTGATCAAACGATATGACATAAGGTACTAACAAACATGATGGATTGGTGTGTACCTGTGAAGCTCATTATTCTCGACCATTTTAATACTTACGTGATCCTGATTGCTCCTTTGAATTACCTGCGATGTCTTTTATCCATGTCGACGATCTCTTTATTTTAAACGAGTCACGTTGTCGTGACATATCATGGTAAATCGAGTACAACGAATATGTGCGTTGGAACCATCATAGTGGTTGCTTGAACTTTGAGACTGAGAAAAGGTGCCAGAGTTGAGTGTGCACATGTATGCTCCTAGAAGGTCGGGTACCATAGTAAGGAAGTCATTAAATTCCCTCAAGTCCCATATCACCAAGTGTGTCAACTATCATTCGTCAATAATGGAAGTTGGGGAGTTTAAATAACTTGGAACGATCATACTGTACATTCTCTGCAACTCCATTTGGCGATGCTTTAAGCATCCTGGGTTACATATGACAAGAAAATGTGACATGTTAAGTCTTCAAGTCATCTCATCATGAAGCATGAATGTTCTTTTGGCACACTCTGGTTTGCTACTTTGTTTGGCTATAAATTCTAGGAATTCCGTGGGGAATTCCATGCATAAGTCAAGTTTATGCCTCTGTGACACTGATATTGTGCATTTATTCATATGAGAATCAGTGTAGTGGTCCTTATCACACATAGTCATCCAATCCACCACGTTGTTTCATTATGGGATCCTCTCCTAACAAGTGACGAGGTTTTCGAGGTAGCCGAAATGCCAGGTCTGAGCCCCAATGCACCTAGGATTCCTTCTTATTGGCTCCCAGTGTCTTTGAAGCTTCGACAAGAGGTACATGCCTTTGCTCAAAGAGGGTGTCGACACCTATAGTGGAATTTTGGGTGGAGAGAAGTACACCTGAAAGAGGTATGCTGGGGGCCACGTCCCCAGAGGAGAGGACACCACGATGAAGAGGAAGGTCCAGGAAAGACACGGGAAAAAGGGAGGGAAACTTCCTCCAAGATGAGTTGAATGTACATCCCACCGCTGAGGGGTCTACAATGCTTAGTAACTGGTTGGGGCTTGTGGAGACTTCCAGTAAAGGAAGCGGGGGATGAAAGGGGAGGGAAAAAGGACTGGGTTCTCCTGTTAAGAGTCCCATCCAACAGTTAGAGAAAGCATAACTCGTGATAGCTTAGCTCTATCAAGAAAGTAGGGAGTTGCAGAGCCAGTTGGTGGTGAAGAACTAGGGGGTATTGGCATCAGAGGGTCATGGATGAAGCACCATTTGGCTCCAAAAATAGTTTTGAGAAGCTCAAGACACAATTGTGCAGTTACATGAGGCACAAAGGATGGAAGTGAAAGAGGAAAAGGAAACGTTACACAGTGCGAGAAGCAGTTCTAGAGAGGGTGCACACGCAGGAGATGCATAATGGGTGACCCCGCTTGCATTGGGTTCCCGTAGTGATACTTAACATTTATTCTCTCTTGTCGTAATAGTTTTGTATTCTCACTGTGATCGGGTCGGTCAGTAAAGACACCGACGATATCTATTTGTATGTAGCCCAAGTTTGGTGGAAATTTTTCTAATTACATGAAAAATTGAAGCTCCTTGAATGCATCGTGTTCCCTTTTGGATGTAAATTAATTGTGTTATTTTATCTACATTTTTCGCAGATTATGTGATTTTATAAGTGTTATTTTTGCAAATGTGAAATTGTTGATATGTTTTCTCTAAAGCTTCCGATATTGATTGACGTTGACGTGGCTTATTAACCTGGGGTTACTTAAAATATTTGAACATAAAATTTAGCATTTGGATGGTGGGTAAGGATTGCACTTAAGGGCTCTACTTGTGTCAAAAACACTAAAGGAAAAATATATTGCGACTACCTATGCTTGAGTGGCGTCGGGGATCGATAATTTTAAATTTGAAATGTTAATGTGTATTTTAATTTGTAACTCTCTGATGCCGAAATTGTGTCAGGTGTCCGCAATCAGTGATACCAATCTTCTCTTTGCGCGACACTTACCTTTTTGTTTTCCTATTGAAGCCAAATGGATCGGTCTTCAATGATACCCTTGCCAAAGTTCAATCATAAGAGAAATACTTTCATTTGCCGATGTTGATGAAAATCGGTGTTCGTCTATTTGAAACTTCTCAAACGATTTTCATCACCTTTAACGTTTATCGATGTCAAACTCCTAAACGTGTCGGGGAAATATTTAGTGTGACGATTCCTTAAGTAGCTATTAAGGGTCCTTTAACGATTAAGATGATTCTTTGTTGTATGTTCAGTAACACTTTAGAAAATTCAAACATGAAACATAAGAAATAATTGTAGGTATTAGTTTCATATTGAAGGAAAAACAGACAGTGCAAAGGATCAAGTGGTACCCAAAAGTTAAAAATGAACATATACTTTTAGGGTGTGTTGAGTGCTCAACACAATGGAAATTACATGACTTATACTATCCATCCATGGGTGTTGTACCTTCATGTGTAATTTCCTTCATGTCTATCTACTTTGATCAACTATTGGGTCCAAAATCCAATGACCAGGGTTGACATCAATGACTACAACTAATGACTAGGGTTGACATCAATGAAAACAAGCAATCTTCCAACAATTTCAAACCACTATGAACAAACTTGAATATCCCTAACTTGATACCAGGTGTATTTGGTTTAATCATTGTCAAAGGACTGGTCAGGATTTGAAGAGGCATCAAGGCAGTCTCTAATTCTTTGATCTTCTCCTTTAATTTAGCATTCTCAACCTTTATACCATCAATAGAATTATCAAGTGCATCCCCGGTTTCCATATGGATTTTGGAAATATGGGACGGTCACATATACTTGAGGTGGAACTCTGGGAGAGCCTTTTCTTTTTTATTTTCTGGTCAATTCTTTCTACAATCAGCTTTTTATATTCTCTGTAAAAAAAAACGCTTTGAAAAGTGAAGGATTCGTCTTCACTAAAGGTATCATTCCCAATCATTTCCAGTAAATAATCTTGCTGAGCAATATGCTCCTACTGTTCCATTGCAGGAAACATTTTTTCAATGTCTGCTTCTAGTTCTATATCTTCCAAAGAAAATCTTTGGATATCAGTTTCTATAAGCTTATTTTCTTCCTCTTGCATTGATTTTTTTCTCTTCTTTCTCAAGGGAAACTTGTGTGAACTTTCAATTTTTCCAGAGGGAGGATTCTTCTCTCCCCCTCCATTGCAACTATTGTTGAATTTTTTTTTAACTGGGTGGGTCATTGGAGCACTGATCCTGGAGGTAGTATTCTTAGGAGTGACAACTGGAGATTGAGCACTTCTTTCACTATGATTGTTTCCCTTTTTCTTGTAAAGATCATCACTGCTAAACTATAATGTTTCTAAATCACCAACGTTATGTACATGAGTGATTTGGATGTTAACTTCTTCTTCTCCTTCATTCAATATAGTTTGAATGAAAAAGTTATTGAAACCCACTAATAGCATATGTCCAACAAATATTTTGTTCGGATCAAAACCGTTGATCTTTTCAACATATTTTAAACTCGCATTGTTAAAATGATTTGCAAATTCATTAATTTTATTTATATTTCTGAAGACAAATTGTTGTTGGGAAATAATACCCTACGGAATAACAAGCTAGGGTTGAACTTGTACGCAGATCATGACCTTAAAGAAAACACTTTTAACCTATCACCCCAATACTCAAACCCCTTTTTCACACACAAGCATGGAAAAGACCTACTAACCTTTTTCTATCGATGTTTGACGTAGATCCTCTGTTGTGCTTTATCCGCTAGATTTCACTACTCCTTCCAAAGACAATCCTGCAATCAAGACAAAACACTATGCATGCATGCTATTTTTCTACCTAAGGGTTAGAGACTAAGCATAAATCAAATAAAATATATATCACTCGTGCATTGGGATGGGAAAAGTATTATTTTATTAATCTCAAGATGAATCAACTTACAATAATGATAGAGACCGGCCACCGTTCCTCGATCCTGATCCTGGGCTCCTCCTCTTCTTTTTCCTCCAACTGCTTTGCTTGAATTCTTCTTAGGCTTGAGGAAAGGCTAAAGGGTTGGGACAAAATGGATTCGACAATTGGGTAGAATTTATTTTCTATCTTTTTCCTTCTCCAAATAGTACCCCTACCCCTTCTTTTATAGGCTAGAAGGAGCTAGGGTTTTGGACGAACTCTCGGCCATGCATGGCTGGGAGTTTCAGTTAACTGACCCAAAGCTTTTTGTCCCGTCGGCAACTTTCCTGTTTTTGTGCTTTGTTAGGTAAACACGGGCTGTAGTAGGCCAGCCAGTGTTCCAACGCGTGCAATAGTAGGCCTGCCAGCGTTCCAACACGTGCAGTAGTAGGTTAGGGTGCGTTTTACTTGATTTAAGAGGATTTTCAAGAGTTTATTCAGCATGGCTTTGGAAAGGAATGGATATGAGTTGGCCGGATGCCAGGTAAGCATGTGTGGTGCAATTTAGGGTTATCACAGATGCCCCCTAATGTGTGAGGTCAGAAGAGCATCTGATGGCTGAAATACATTACCAATTCTTTACCAATCTGTACTGATATGCTGAATGAGTGAGCCCAAGAATCAGGAATCTGGAGGTGTCGTCTGCAAAAAAAAACATGTCAAATGTCTCACCGAGGTGGGCATACCCATGCTCGGGATAAAATAGAACCATGGCTACCAATCAAATACACTGTAGATCCATGTCAACAACTATGAAGAGTAGCCGCAAACAATACACAACGGAGCTACATCTCGAAATCAGAAATATATACATATAAAGTATCCATTTCCCAGAAGCTAATTCGGCTTGATGGTTGTACTTCAGAGCTCGAGCAACAACTTCAAAATATTCTAAAACTCAGGTAGGAGTGTAATATGAGTGTACAACTGCACTACCTAGAGGTCTTCGACGGCTCGTCAGTTATGGACTTGATAATCTTGATGATCAGACTGAAGGCTTCAGTGATTTCGAACAAAGACTTGATTGGACGTTCAGGATGGCTGGGTATGCAGACAAGAGACATATTGCAGAGGGGCCGAATCAGGCTGGGTGAGAAACTTCCCTTGGACAATAGCATGACAAGTGATAAGA
>ML779729.1:764168-775469 GCA_009831015.1 Picea engelmannii
GACACTTCTAGAGAAGATATGACGGTTCTGTGTCACAACCGGATGGGATCGATCCTATATCGTAAGAACAAAAGGCAACGAGATGCAACAGTTGGGATGAAATCCTACCCTATATGCTCAAGTTGATTTTTGAATTTTTTTTTTTTTTTTATGGACCGTCAATAATTTTTTTTATTTTTTGAAACTCAATAAAAATTGTCCCAATACCTGATCAAATCCCTCCCATATAACTCCTGGATCACTCTAAATGGTTTTTGGTATAAAGAAACTAATAAAGGGGCC
The DNA here is from genome assembly GCA_009831015.1 of Picea engelmannii. NCBI lineage: Eukaryota > Viridiplantae > Streptophyta > Pinopsida > Pinales > Pinaceae > Picea > Picea engelmannii. The sequence goes on from ML779729.1 coordinate 764,451, forward strand.
CAAAAATGTGACAAAAAGAGGCCAAAAAGTCTATAAATAGAAGCTGGCAGCTCATTATCACCATTGCTGATTTGGAAATTAACTCTGGAGCCAAAAGACCCCCTTTGCCAAATATCGTGATTCCAGGAGCTACAGTGGACGAAACGGACTTCTGCTTGGACCAAGTAAGTACAAACTCCCTTATCTTTCATTTCAATACTTCAATTGTTGTTTGTATTTGGGTTTGGGGGTGGGCGTCGACCTCAAAGAGGTCGGCCCTAGGCAAATGCGGGCTATCCAATGATAGCCCGCGGGTACCCATGCGCAGAGCCAAAGCTGCATGCGGGTACCCGCGACTGTCACCTCGACAGCCCGCGGGTTCCCCCCGCGCGATGGAAAAGTTGATTGAACCAAGAATTAACTCCCCCTTTTTGCCTTGTGGTTTTGGCAGGATGTATGTTCAGTGGAGGGAGAGGGAGAACGAGGCCGCCAATGAGTTAGTGGCTGCAGATCCGAACGTTATGGCCGTGCTGACGCAGTGTGGCTTAGTAAAATTCTTTTTGTGTCCGTTTATGCGTTCTCAACCCCAGCTATTGAATGCCTTGGTTGATTATTGGCACCCAAATGCAGAGGCCTTTATGATAGAGGGGCAATCCTTGGTGCCCACCACCGAGGATATCTACTTTTTGATGGGCCTCTCAAGGAGAGGGGAACCCGTCAACTTTCATACTTTTCCTGAGGGGCCGAGCAAAGTCTCGGAATTGATAGAGGAGTATTGTGAGGCTGGGACAGATCAGAGATCTTCCTCGGTACCCGTGAGTAGAATTACCAGCCTCGCCCTCCAGACCATTTTATCGCTCATTGGGCGGATTATCGGCTCCACAGCCGTGCATCAGGCTTCACGTGCATAGATGAACTGTGCAATTCAATGCATGAATGCACACATTTTTGACTGGAGTACCACACTACTAGCAAGCATGACAGGTCAGTTGACAGCTTGCAGACAACAGACACACAGGAACTTTGGGTTTGGGACCATCCTGTGTTTGTTTTTCTTTGAGAGAGTTCCATGTTTCAGTCCTCGGTTGACAGTACAAGGACATCTGGCTAATTTCCCCGCAGTGTGCAGATGGGCCTTCAACGACGATTTTTTCACTTGGCTGTCACGACAGATCCTGGCTATTGAGGAATACCCATACGCGAGGATCGACTTCTCCAGAGATCCAGCGATACCAGTGCCTCCTGGTGAGGAGCGAGGGGAGATGGGTAAGTCTCCACCTATCCAGTTTTTTTGTTTTCATATGTAATTTTTATGTCTTTTTGATATATATAGCATGTTTTTGTATAACAGAGTTTTTGATGGATGAACATTGTATTGCGTGCAGATGTGGGACCCGTGCGACCTGTCGATTATGCTCGGAACAGGCACCACCCATGGCCAGAGGCCACAGCTGCCGCCACCGGGGGAGTAGCAGTGGCAGGGAACCTCCCAGTAGGGGAGGCTGAGAGGGTTCTTAGGCGGATTGAGCAGAACTTCACTGCACTCACTCGCACAGTTCCCATGGCAGAGATAGAGGACTTGCCGCCCTCCTTGCAGACTCATATTATGGGGGTACCTCGGACATGGGTCCGATTGTTTAGGTGTTTGGGTCAGGCTGTATTTGAGTATAACAGGGCCCATAGGCCCTGAACAGACTTGTAGACTTTTATGTGCCACGAGCACTAATATGTATCTATTTTTTGAGGGCATAATCCCCAGTGACTCGTTATGGTTCCCACTTTTTGAGGCGCTTGCACCCATCTATGTACTCTAAGGATTTTATCATGTTTATATATGGTTTTTTATTTCTTTTTTTGTCTTATGGATTATGTGTAAAAAAATGTATTTACATCTGTATGATCATGATCTTTTTATGTGTGAGAAAGATGCCAATCTAAAATATGATTAGCTAGAGTATCGGTGATTTGATTTAGACTCCTAGGAACATGAAAATATGTAATATAATCAAAGTTGCGTTCCAAGAGACGTACCCCAAGGAATCGTCCGTGTAAAGTAGGGTCATACACGCAGTATATTCTATTTAGCTGTGACACAACCAGTTGAGCGTCTAGATAGACCCGGAGACGAGAGATACCCAATGAAAAAACGTCATGAAGCAACTCAATAACTGCACTATACTCAACAACATTGTTTGTGGTGTCACCTAAGCATATACCCCCGGAAGATAACAACTGACCCTGTGGTGTAAAGATCACCCAAGCTGCGGAGGCAAGCCTCTGCGTGTGTCGACTAGCACCGTCGGCATACCCAACGAACACCTTGGATTCACTTGACATATGCCATAATGACGAAAGATAACATCAATGACACGTCCATAACACGTTTTAAAAGAAATGTAAAAAAGTAATAGTACAAAGACTATACATATGTTACAAAAAGTTACCCACAGTGACCGTGCTATGAGTAATACTTCTTGAGGTAGAGCCCATTTCTAGGCTCCACCAAATCATTCCCTTCAAAATTGACCAAACGATAAGMGCCCTTTTTTAAAACCTCCTTAACAATGAAGGGTCTGAACCACATGGGTTTAAACTTTCCTGCCCCCAGGGGGTCCTTATCGTGGTCGTAAACTAGGACAAGGTCGCCCTCAGAAAATACCCAAGGAAGAACAGACCTATCATATTGACACTTGACCTTATGTTTATGAGCTTCATTGGCCAGGGACGCATCGCGACGCTGTTCATCAAGTTGCTCTAGGTGTACTAACCATTCTTCAAGTGGAGAAGTGTCTGGCAATAACTGTACTGCCAATTTTAGAGATGGAATTTGACATTTGATGGGCAAGACTGCCTCCAGCCCGTAAATGAGTTGGAAAGGTGAGAAACCGGTTGCAGTCTTAACTGAGGTTCGGTAAGCCCATAATGCCGAGTATAACATCAAATGCCAATTTGACTTGGCTGAGTTGATAGTTCACTGTAGCATCATCTTGAGAGTTTTGTTAACAGCTTCCACCTGCCCATTGGCTTGGGGATAGTAAGGTGAGGAATGTTCTTTCCGTAACCCAAGATTTGATGTTAACTCGGACATCATTTGGTTTTGAAAGTGACTGCCATGGTCAGTGACAATCTCTCTCAGGACGCCGAACCGTGCTATAATCTGGTTAAATAAGAAGAGAGTTGCAGTCTCTCCATCATCTTTGAACATCAGCATAGCTTCGACCCACTTAGTGAAGTAGTCGACAACTACGATGATATAGCGGTGCCCCCTTGCTGACGTGGGGTTTCATGTAGTGTAATCAATCCCCCACTTAGTGAAGGGACCAACTGTGATGACAGGAAACATAGGAGAGGGATGTGCCCTCATCTTCTGTGAGAAGATTTGGCATGGATGGGACTTCTTGACCGACTCGATACAATCTTTCATAAGTGTGGGCCAGAAGTAACCTGCTCGTAAAATATTTTGGGTCATTGCCAACCCAGACAAGTGACTGCCACAGGCTCCTATATGACAATTGTTGAGCACTATGATGGCCTCCTCATGAGTGAGACATCGGCGCAGGATGCAGTCTGCACCTCTCTGATACAACGTATCATTGAGTATGAGATAGTTCTTGGCCTGATGGCATATCCGCCGACGCTCATCACGAGAAGTAGAGGTGGGGCACTTCAAAGTATGGAGATAGATCAGTATATCTCCATACCAGGGGTCTGAAGATTCAATCAAAAACATATCCCCCCAGATAGGCGGTTCCTCAGGCACAACGTCACCTGACTCAACCGACAGCTCCGAGATAAGTTCTGCGAAGACCAATGACTTTTTGGACTTGGCTAAAATGAAGTCTAAGTCAAATTCTTGGAGGATTACCATCCATCTATTGATTTTTCCACCAATAACTCATCGTGTCAACATATACTGGAATGGATTCACGACGGCAACGACGGTGGTATTGCGAAACAGAACATAGTGACGGAACCGTTGAACAGCATGAACTGCTGCCAACGCAAGTTTTTCAAGATGGGTATAATTAAGTTCCGGTCCTATGAGGCCTCGGCTCAGGTAATAGATCACTTATTCGGAAAATGAATCATCCTCCTGAACTAAAACCATGCCTATGGTTGACTTCGCGACAACCAGATATAATAAGAAGTCTTTGTTATAATTCGGTGGCTGTAGAAGAGGTGTGGTAGTGAGGGCGTGTTTCAATGCGTCGAAAGAGCATTGAGCTGCTTCATCCCAGAAAAAAGGAACATCTTTCTTTAGTAAACACATGAAGCCCTTGGTGATTTCGGCATAGTTTGCAATGAAGCGTCGTAAGAAGTTCGCCTTGCCTTGAAGACTCTGCAACTGTAAGATTGTGCATGGGGGGGGGAAACTGGACTATTGCCTCCACCTTAAGAGGATCGAACATGATCCCTGTTGTTGAAACAATGAAACCTAACAACCGTCCTGATGTGACGCAAAAGCTGCACTTGTTGGGATTCAAGCGAATCCTAAAGTAGCGACAGCGTTCGAAGATTAGCTGGAGGTGCATAGGATGATCCTTTCGCTTGCGAGAGCGTGATGCTAAATCATCTAGATAGGCCTCGACTATATGTTTGAGGTCGTGAAACGCAAAAGACATGGCCTGCTGGAAGGTGGCTTCAGCATTCTTGATACCAAAAGGCATCTTACGATAGGCGAATGTACCCCACGGACAAATGAATGCTTTTTTATGTTGGTCCTCAGGTTTTATTTGGATTTGATTATATCCTGAAAAACCATCCATGAATGAAAAGGCTTCACAAACGGCGCATTCATCAATAATATGATCGATGAATGGGGTTGGATAATTATCTTTTGGACATGCCTTATTGAAATCATGGAAATCAGTACATACACGAATTGTGCCTTGTTTTTTATCGACCGGTATGGGGTTTGACACCCACTGAGTCAAATGAATTGGGTAAATGAACCCTGCCTTGAGCAATTTCTCAACCTCAACTTTGATGGATGCTGCTTTCCTAGGATTAACTGGACGAAGTTTTTGTCGAACAGGCTTAACATCAGGATACGTAGTGATCTCATGTTCAACTATTTTCGGATTGATTCCTGGCATTTCCTCATAAGACTAGGAAAAAACATCACGGAATTCTTTGAAAAGATCTGTGTAAATCTAAACCTCTTCAGGGGAGAAATCCGCTCTGACGAAGACATTCTCCATGACACTAGGGTTTCGGGATATGTTGATAGGTATAGTGGCAACGATAGTCGCCATATTTCCCTCAGCATAAATTTCCTGTGTAGCTAAGAGGTTAATGGGACATGGCTGATCTCCCGTCATGGTGATAGTGAATTCTCCGGCCTCGATTCGGCTTAACTCTAGGAGGAAATATGATCTGTGATGAAGATATTCCCAAGGTTTTTCTGGACTAGTCATTGCTTCGATTACAGTTTTTTCAGAAGGCAAGACTAAGTCTAACGAATCGGTGGTAGCAAGAGAACCCTGAGCCCAGATAGGCTCAAGAAGTGGATCCAACTCTTGTGCAGGGCTCGGATCAGGAGTAGCTAAAGTTTGTTGGACTAAAGAGTATGCTACTTCAGCGGCCGACAAGGGCATGGAAATGCTAGCGTGCCCTGTCTCATCCATCGTGGCTGATGGGGAAGGCAGAACCCACGGATCCTGAAAGTAAGTTGTGCGGAATGATGAAACGTGAAAAATCTCAGCCTTGTGGTGAGTTGATATAAACTTGACATCTCCATGAGGAGGTGGGTAATCGAAAGTACCCATCAAAGATGGGCACAAACAAACTCCTATGTTAACGACACCAGCTTGAGGATTATCTATCATGGGAACCGTGGACGGCCCCAAGGCTGGGTCAGGTCGAGAGAAGGACAATTGATCAATGGTCACTATCCGGCCTTCATGTGGAAACAATAAGACTCAGAAAACTGTAGCGACCACCACTTGCATAGCATAAGTCCAACTACGACCTAACAAGATATTGTAGTCGATGGGGGCATCGACTACCTCTACTTCGACGCACACGGTCTATCCCCCTAACTGCACAGGGAAAGAAGGAATGATGTCATGTGGTCGGAAAGAACAACCATCGAACGCAGTGAGGAGATTAGGTGATGGAGACAACTCAGGCTGACCAATGGCTTTCCATCATGCTAACGACATAACGCAAGTCGAAGCGCCCTCGTCGACCACCGTGCAGAAGATATTCCGTGTAAAAGTTTTCATGGGATGAGCCACTACTATCTGAAATGTGACATGGTAAGGAAAACGAGGTTTCAAGTCAGTCGTATCTAACATGATGGTACTTGGGTTACAAGTCTCAGTAGAGCCTAAAGTAGCCAACAGGGCTTTTCTCTGAGCAGGGCAACTTTGGAGGACCTCCAAAGCGGACATAGCACAAGGGGTTTGGGATAAATCTTCCACCACAGAGTAGTTATGGGCGGCCCTTGCGTTTGGATTGTGAGAATATTTCTTGAACACACATTTTGGGATGCGTGTCATCATTTCTCCCAACGTATTCTCAATCTGTAGAGGAAGAGATGGGATCTCGGCTTCTTTGCCCTTCTCAGAGGCGATTGGTTTACTATATTCGTGCGCTCTAGTTGTTATTAAAGCATCACTTTTAACCATATATACGTTCGCGGAAGAGGAATTGTTTGGGGGAGGGCAGGTTTCTTGGCTGCCCCCTTCGGCACTTGTAGAGGCTTGAGTTAAATTTTGCCCATGATGAAAGGGATTAGTCAACACGGCCTAATGTTGCTGTGTGACAAACTTCTGGGCCTTCGCAAGTTGAGGACATAGATGGGTCGGGTGGTCTTCCGCACATAAGTTGCACGGATACCTCGCCTTCTTCTTTTCCATGGTGCCCTCGCCAGCATTATCAGTGGGTTTCTTATCCCCCTTACCCTTCTTGCGTTGTTTTTTCTTCCCTTCAGGTTGCTAGGTGGCCTTTGGGTTAGTCATCTGTACGGAGTGTACTTCCGACGTTTGGGTAGGAGGAGCAGCCAAAGCAGTAGTCTGGCTGGCCGCTGAGTGTTGTATAGATAACTGTTGCAATTGTTTCATCAACTGCTCAGCGGGCTTAGTTTGTGCCGAACCAACGATACCTTCGGCATGTGGTCTGACTCTCTGTCTGGTTTTAACCAGTATCGATCATGGTGCATCCGACAGGATGTTGTACAATAGACCAGACTGAGAATAGATAAGCTCAAACTGTTGAGCCCTCATGATGGCATCTTCTTCGGAGAAAACCCCAGAAGTTGCGACGTCTTTGGATAATTGCGGTACTAAAGACTTAAGGAACCACTCAAGCAGGAATGCTGGTGGAACTGGTACTTTGATTAGACTCTTTTGGCATCGCCACTCTCGGATATGATCAGAGATATGGTCCGTTGTTGTCTGCTCGAAATTGGCTAGCAACTCTGTGCCAGCGTCGTATCTCACAGGTAACTGGAAATGGTTAAGGAAGGCCATCGCCAGTTCACCAAAAGAAGAGTATCGTGAATGATCAATCTCTATGTACCATTTCGCGACACTCCCAATAAGAGTGCGTTGAAACAATCGCAACTGGCTGGAGTCATCTTTCAGTGAGTTAGATGAACACCAAAGGTGAAAATTAGTCACATGATCACCTGGATCTTCGTTAGGCTTGGCCTTGAACTTTGGAATGTCCGAAGGCAACTTCGTTGGCATAGGAGGCCAACGCGGATCATGACAGATAGGATCATTTAACAACCGTGTCAAATCTGGCAAGTGTAACGTCACCAAGAATGGTAGTTTTGGTTGCTGTTGATAGCCTGGATAAAAGGGTCCTGGAGTTTGGCTGACACCAGGTTGCCAGGAAAATTTTGGCTGCTGACCCGGGTTCTGGTAGAAACCATGGCCCTGACCAACGTAAGGGTTTTGCATCTGTGGAGACATCATTGGCTGATTCCCCATAAAGGACATAGAATGTTGGGCATTCATCATGTTTGACAGACTTTGGGAAGGATTACTCCATGCCGGTCCTGCTGGGAGAGGCATAGAAGTCTGTCCGGGGTTCCATTGACTGTGGAAAGAATTACCCCATAACGACATTCCAAAGGAAGGAATGGATCCTTTTCCTGAGTTCCAAGGTCTTGGTATATGTGCCCCCAGCGCAGGAATAGTACCCTGTGCCGGAGTAGATTGTCCAAAAATGGGTGTGCCCCCAGATGGGAAAGTAGTAGATGCGAAAGTGTTATTACCAAACATATCGTTCCAAACAAACGATGATGAACCTACCGGTTGAGTTTGTGCAGGTGTTCCTTGACTCCCGGCTCCAAATGAACTCATGTGTGCAGGCTGCCCGACGGACTGCTGATGAGGACCACCAAGCGAAGGGGACGAAGGAGAGATATGACCTCCAGCGTAATGAAAAGCGTTGAAAGGGACAAGAATGCCCCCAAGTTGACCTTGCAGAGGAGTGTTAGAGCTCCCTGCCCCCAGACCCAAAGTCTGTAAAGTGGAGTGAGTGAGTGCAGGACTTGTACCTGAACTGGGCATACTGTATGAACGCGGAGGGCCGGTCGCACTAGGTGTGAAGGGAGGTGTGGCCGCCGCGATAGATGGGATCGGTCCACTGTGTGATGTAATTGGGGTCGAGACCATGGTGTCCCAGACCGCCGACAGAGGCAAGTTAGGAGAAGCTTCTCCTGTGGTAGCAACGGTGATGGGAATGGAATAATTCCCAGAGGAAGTAACAGCGTTTGTTGCCATAGCTGTGTGAGGCACTGACATGCGTTCGTAAAATTGAATTGGCACAATAAATTGCGGCCAAGTATCAGTGGTTGAGGTTTCAACCAATCCAAGATTGGCGGTCGATTCCTCTGGGAGTTGTTCGGGCTCAATGGTTGGTAACCTGGTTGCTTTGAAAGACCCTTGTTGGTATATCTTCCGCCTCAATGGTGGCGGGGGTGGCTCCAGGATAACCGACGTCAGGCCCAGAAGCCTTCGTGACCGGCGGAGCTCTGAATCCTCCACTATGTGAGAATATTCACGACACGCTAAGGTATTCTACACAAACAAACAGTAACACACACTAAAAGAAGCCCCTATGAGATAAGACAAGAAAACACTAACTATTTTGAAGAACAGTTACAACAACCAACACTAGAGCAACTTACTGGTGCAAGTGCAACTCAAATACGGAAGCACCCTTCGTGTATACTTTGCAAAGCGTGGCCTGATGTATGTCCTAGGTATTGCGGTATACCCCCGCAGTCACCTGTTTATGTCCCTAGAAAAGATTGGCAACTAGTTTGCCAGCACATGAACAGTCACCAGGCGGGTACAGTCGATAGTCGGGTAGACCACAATGAGCAGGGTATCAAGCCCGAAACCTATCAAGGGTATCGAGAGAAAATGGTCTGGAAGACAACTGAGGACCTCGAACGGATTCGAGACCCATGAAGCTCCGTGGCAAATGAAAACAACGGAATCCCTCAACAAATCCTTGATATGTGTTCTCCACTACGCTTGGTCCATCTTTGGAGGGGTTATCTCCGCTACCTTTCCTTACGTGACCTCGTGTTTATCCCCTGTGTTAGAGGGGGTTCCCAGATAACTTTCCATAACTGGACTTCTATACTCCCTATGACCGACTCCAATGTTTGGTTTGAGTGGCCTTGGAKAATTTACTCTCCAACCTATTCCAAGGCCCTAGTCCTGAGATAGTGTATGAACCCTACAAACAAAAAGTCTAATAGTTTTTAATTAGCGTTGCTTTTAATGGGATTTTTTACGTCACAAGGTATGAAGGTGAAACTAATGGTGTGTAAAGACTCAAAGCAAAATGAACAAGAAATTCTTGGAAACAAAAACTTTTACAAAAAATGCAAAAACCAGTAACTTTTCAACAAGAAAGACTTCTTTTTCTTTTTGAATTTTCTAAGATTTCATGCAAAAACTTATGAAAAAAGACTTCTTCCTAGCTACTGATGCAAAAACACAATCTTCAAACAAAGAAGAAAATGAAAAAAGAGATTTTTTATTTATTTAATTGCAAAATGAAGCAATAAAGGGAAAATGCCGACAAGCACAAAACCAAGAAAACAAAATAAAATTATGGCTTAAAGCGCAGATCACAAGAACCAGAGAAAAGATGCCCAAAGGAAATCAATAAAGCACCGATTCTAACACTTGTCTAGAAACCATAAAACAAATTTTTCTTTTGTCTTTTCTATCAAAACATCAACTAAGAAAAACATAGGCTAAGGATAAGAGGCCCTAACCTTCTAACTGTGCAACCTTAGACTCCAAACCCCTGAGAGGAAAAATTTCTCACCACAAGAGGGGATGACTGCCCCACCCTAAATGAAAAGCAACCTGACAAGCCTGCGACTATCACTGAAACAGCATGCATGCAAACGCGTGCTGAGCTATAACATAGCGCGGGTACCCACAGGCTGAACTGATACAAGTTGCGTGTATGTGCAAAAGCCAAGACAAAACTAACCACAGACAGCCCAGACCTGGAAGAGGCCTCTGGTATTGACAACCAAGATCTCTTGAAGGCTTAGATGCTTCTTCTTTAACAGAAAAGGAAAATAAATGCAAAAGATAACAAACACAATAAATCAGACTGAAAACAAGACAGTGAACCAACAAGGCCCAGACAGGATCCAGAAAGCCCCCTGAGAATGTAAAATTTTGACAGGGAAGAGGAGACTGCCTCTTAAGCTCTCTGAGCCCTACACTGATCCAGATTTATGTAGGAACACAATGAAATACACATAAACGCAGAGATGCAACGGAAATAAGACTTCATTAATAACAAATGACTGAAATATGCTTACAAACAGAATGTAAATAAACTAGCTAAGGCACTGGTAGCTTATCTCTGAGAAGAGATGTGGCTGCTACTCGCATCCGTGAGAAGATGATCACAATGAGGCTCTAGAGGAATTTTTACAATAGACAAGAATTCCAAAAGTCATATACATCCAAAAACCTAACCCTAGGAGATGAAGCGCCAAAAGTCATGTGGGCCCCGTTTGGGCAAGTTAGTACATCAACTTCC
>ML779729.1:780378-800755 GCA_009831015.1 Picea engelmannii
TTTTTACAATAGACGAGAATGCCAAAATTCATATACATCCAAAAACCTAACCCTAGGAGATGAAGCGCCAAAAGTCATGTGGGCCCTGTTTGGGCAAGTTAGTACATCAACTTCCTGGGGTCGTAACTTTTGCATACGATCTCTGTTTTAGGCGTGTGATAGCTCGTTGGAAAGGTATCATCGAGGAGATTCATTTTGAGGCCTCAATCATGCCTTCAACTATCATTGAGAACCTCAATCTCAAAAAACCTTCATTTAGGCCCCCAAAATGGCCCCGGAAGTTAAAACCTGCTAAAAATAGTAAATTGCCAAAATTGCCAGAAAATTGTTTTGAGCCAGTCGGAAAAGGTGGGTGGCCACCGATATCCACCTGGATCACACATGCTACTGAAACCTCTACAACAAGCATTCAAACGCGGGATGTAGAAGGTTAGGGCGCGGGTTACATGCGTGCAAGCCTTCTGCAGGCCGTGTGTACCTCTGTGTGTCCCAATAATAAATGTCAAGCAACAGTCAAGGAAAAACTGGTATTGATAACCAGGTTCCCTGCTAGCTCTGACCTAACAGAAAACAAACAAAACAAACAAAGAAACATAAAATTTAATTCTTTGAACTACCCAAAAACCTCCAACAAAATCCAGAACCCTAAGAGTAATATCCCCAGTGGAGTCGCCAATTCTGTTGTTGGGAAATAATACCCTACGAACTAACAAGCTAGGTTTGAACTTGTACGTAGATCATGACCTTAAAGAAAACACTTTTAACCTATCACCCCAATACTCAAACCCCTTTTTCACACACAAGCATGGAAAAGACCTACTAACCTTTTTCTATCGATGTTTGACGTAGATCCTTCGTTGCGCTTTATACACTTGCTTTCGCTGCTCCTTCCAAAGACAATCCTGCAATCAAGACAAAACACTATGCATGCATGCTATTTTTCTACCTAAAGGTTAGAGACTAAGTATAAATCAAATAAAATATATATCACTCGTGCATTGGGATGGGAAAAGTATTCTTTTATTAAACTCAAGATGAATCAACTTACAATAATGATAGAGACCGGCCACTATTCCTCGATCCTAATCTTGGGCTCCTCCTCTTCTTTGTCCTCCACTGCTTTTCTTGAATTCTTCTTAGGCTTGAGGAAAGGCTAAAGGGTTGGGACAAAATGGATTCGACAATTGGGTATAGTTTCTTTGTTATCTTTTTCCTTCTCCAAATAGTACCCCTACCCCTTCTTTTATAGGCTAGAAGGAGATAGGGTTTTGGACGAACTCTCGGCCATGCATGGCTGGGAGTTTCAGTTAAATGACCCAAATATTTTTGTCCCATCGACAAATTTCATGTTTTTGTGCTTTGTTAGGTAAACTCGGGCTGTAGTAGGCCAGCCAACGTTCCAACGCGTGCAGTAGTAGGCCTGCCAGCGTTCCAATGCGTGCAGTAGTAGGTTAGGGCGCATTTTACTTGATTTAATAGGATTTTCAAGAGTTTATTCAGCATGGCTTTGGCAAGGAATGGATATGAGTTGGCCTAATTCCAGGTAAGCATGTGTGGTGCAATTTAGGGTTATAACACAAACTCTCCAATATTCCATGGCAGGGGAATAAACTACTTTTTCCTTTTTTCATGGAAAAATTGCAACCAAAAGTTATATTGTCTCGCCACCTCTGTAATAAATAATTTATTGGGTACGCAATATGGGAGAAAAGAAGGATTTTCTTTTCAACAAAATATCCTTATGATACTGTGATTCTCCATTTTCTCTATTGTCCCTTTTTTCTCTAAATATTTGGTATCTTGAACGTCCTTGGAGTGTTTTCTCCCAACAAAATCTTTTTGAAGACTGAAACAAAATCATTATAAACTTCATAGAAGAGCAGAGGGGTTTATACCTCCACAATGTCTGATACCAAAAGGTAACATGATATGTTTCGCAATTTACCCTTCTACTGATGGTTAATTTTGGGAATTGGAAACAATGGACAATAGAAAATATCAAATATGAGGCCATAAATAAATTTCTATATTTTTTGTAGTGTGAAAATTGGGAAGAGGTTTTGATAGAAATGATCTTTCCCCAATAAAAAATGGGTTGTTCTTGAACTGTAAAATACAGAATATATAAAATCATTAGAGATATAGAAGCAGTGTTTTCCTGACCTGTCACTCTAGTAAATAACCATGCAATTTCTTAATAGGGATTTTTTAGAGATTCAACCTAGATTCTGGTTATGTCTGCTAGGATAGATGCAAGATTCTCCAAATATTTCGGCAGGAAGTCAAGCCCATTGTTATATTTCTTCAATAATTCTCTACAATATTCACCTTTGAAAGTAAGAGTCGGCTTTGGGATATTTAACATCTTGTGGAAAACTTGAGGTGAAAGAGAAATTGGAGAATGACCCTGGAGTTGTATGATTATTTGATTTGATACATACTTGTCCACACACCATGCAACGATTTCCTTACAATCGAAAACCTTAGTAACACATCCGACACGAACAATTCCAGATGTCCAAATTAAATTCCCATCTTTCTGTGCAGTAGCAAGGGATGAATAATACCAATATACTCTCAACCACTAAAGGTTTTGATATTCATGACCAAATATATTTAGAATATCACCACAAAACTGGTGTCTAGATGATTCTACCATAGTTTGACGAAACTATTTCTTCAGCTGGATAATGATCTCAAATAAATATTTTCGGAAAGATAATGATATTTTAATCCCTTGGAAAATGCATATTTAATGAGATTTTAATGAATAATTCCTCGAGCCTTTCACCATTAATGATGATATTTTCAAGGCCTACAAAATAGTTGTTAGAATTAAACAATAATTAATGTGTATTGGGAAAAACAAAAAAATGGCGGTGATGGGTGTGAGCGAATTTCAATATAATATTTTCATGAACCCACCAACCCGTCATTGTAGAGATGATCAAAATTATACTAAGTGTAGAGGAATGGTCAGTCAGAATCACATGCATGAAGATTGAAATACTTTGGATCCCGACACTTGTAATGAGGATAAAGTTTAATTTATGGGCGAAATGTAGATCACAGAACTTAAAATGAAAAGTGAGGATCACAGAAAAAGGAGAGTAAATGTTTGAACCCGCGAACCCGCAAAATCTAATAAAAAGTTAAGTGTTGAAACAAACGTATGAAATGAGTAAGTGGGTGAAAATGAAGGCTCGTCGATCCATGAACCTGCAAACCTGTGAACTAAAATGTGGCTAAGTATAATAACTAGAAAGGGGGAAAATAAGGGATAAAAGGAAAATGGAATAAGGGGAGGTATAAAAGGGGGGAAAGAAATGGAGTAAAGAAGTGGGGAAAATAGAATGTGGAAGGAAAACATGGAAGAACAAAATGTTCTCAATGACTGGCTCCAACTGTGGGATGATAAATCCCCGTGGGTTGTCAAGAATCCAAAATGTTCATGACCAAATGCCTCTATATTTTGGGCTACGAAGTCGAATAATAAGGATGTACAAAATAAAATAAAAAACTATGTACACGGAAATGAGAAATTTTTTGGTGAAGAAACTTTTCAAATGTTTCCCATTAACTGGCAGCATTAACATTTTCCCTTTCATATCTTTGAGCATGTAAGCATTAAAACCCATAATATTTTCAATGATATATGGTCCAACCTAGAGTGATTCAAATTTTGTGTGCATCGATGGTTTCTCCTTAGATTTGTTCTATAGTAACACTAGTTCACCCTTTTGAAAATATTTTATGGTTGTGCTCTAATCAAAATATTTTTTGATACTTTGTTGTCTTTGATAATTTCTATACAAAGATTCACTTCGTTCTTCCTCCAATTTCAATAATTGATTCATTCTCTTTTGCATAGGTGTACTATATTCTACATCCTTTGTATTAACTACAAAAGTCAAGTCATTTAACTTGAGGTTGATCGGGATTTTTTCTTATTTTCCATAGACCAACATATACAAAGACATCCTAGTATTGTCTTTTGAAATCATTCTGCTTGCCCATAGAGCATCTGTCAATTTCAAATGCCAATTATTTTGGTTCTTATCAATAGTTTTCTTCAATATCTGAATGAGTATCGTATTGGTGGATTCTGCAAGACCATTCCCTTGTGGATAATAATTTTATGACTTCCCCATGATGATCCAATATTCTCCACAAAATTCTGTAAATTTTGACCTGATGAAAATTGAACCATTGTCAGTAATTAATTTTTCTAGGGCACCAAATATTGACAAAATATTATCTTTGAGAAACTTAATAAACTCTTTAGAATCAACCTTTTTTAATGCTACTGCTTCCGACCACTTCGTAAAATAACATGTAGAGGTAAGGATGTATATGTTTCCTTTACTTGATTTTGGATTTATTGGTCTAGCGACATCCATTCCCCATTGGGAAAATGTTTTTTATACAGATATAGGTTGTAATGGCATTGCAATTTTTTTCATTCTCCTTGAAAATTGTTGACAATATACACACTTTCTTATGGTAGCATATGAGTCCTTAAAAACTGATTTATCTCTTATTATTTTATGGGTCATGGTAGTAGGCACAAAATTTCCACCAAATATACCTTCATGGAATTCTTTCATCAATTCTTGAGCTCTCTTTTCATCAACGCACCTTAATAATATGCCATCATAGTTTCTTCTGAATAATACATCAACAATCAGTACATACTGATTTGACTTCATTTTCAATGTTCTTCGCTCCTTTAGGTTCACGGTGATTGGAAATTGTCCGGATGTTAAGAAAAATATAATATCTTTATACCATTATGAAACCTCCATATGTTCTCCCACTGAAATTGAAATGAATCCATCCAAATAATAACTATTCAAAATGAGCTTACACAGACCTTGTCCTTTGACTGCTTTCAAAGGCTTAATTTCAATGTCACACTCTTCAATCTTTGCCAACCAATTTTCCCATTTTCCTTCTCTCAATTGTTGATTTAGAATCATTTTCACCAGAGAGGATGGAACATATGTAATGCCATGAGAGTTTAATATGTAATTCTAAAAGTGTGCAACTACTTTTACAAGAGATAGGGCTTGCTTTTCCAATTTCAAATATCTTAATTCATAATCATGAAGGGTCTTTCTCATGGAACTAATTGGTAATTCTTCACCCTTGGAATTTCTTTGAGTAAGAATAGATGCCATGACAGTTTCTATTGCAAATGAATAAATGATGAAGTCTCTTTGGAAATCTGGGCTAATGAGGATTGGGGTTGTGGTGATTTCTTTTTTGATATTACTAAAATCTTCATGTGTATCCTTGGTCCATTCAAATCTTTGATCCTTTTTCAACAATGAATTGATCGGCTTCAAAATACATTCATAGTCAGGGACAACTTTTCGTACAAAGTTGATTTTTCCAAAAAATGAATGAAATCCTTTTTTAGATGATGGATGGTTGAGTTCATTTATAGCTTTAAATCTCTCGGGATCAATATATATTCCTTATTTTCACAATCAATTGGCAAGTGTCGTGAATATGAAGTGATATGAATTTCCATGAGGTTTCGAGTTCAAATCCCCCTGAATTATCCTGTGTGTCGTGTAAGGGGAATTGTGGGAACACCTGGAGGTTATAGTTGTAGAAGTTGGATAACACAACCATGTGTAACGTGAGTATGTGCCCAACTAGTTGTTGATTCCACCAGACATACATACATACATACATACATACATACATACATACATACANATATATATATATATATATATATATATATATATATATATATATATATATATATATATATATATATATATATATTGGAATATTGTTTTATCATATGCCTTCAAATCATCATAACTCCATGCGAACACATCAATATATTCTTTAAAAAGTGCGACATATTGCTCTACTTAATCAACTGTGCAATCAACTCCCAAATTGACATATTTTGGGGAACTATCAATTCTAATATTAATCTTTCTTGTTTCTTGGAATTTTCAGAGAGATAATTCTTCCAGGAGATTCTTAGCATCATCATCTCTTGTGAAAAGGGACTCTGACTGAATAAAATTATTTAGAACAAAAACTATTTCATTATCCTCATCATCATCATCATTCACCAAACACATTTCTAGTTAATCATTATCAAATACTTGTAAATACTCCTGATTGTCAGGTATAGAAGGTCATAATATTATTTTTACTTGAAAACATTTTTTTCTCTGAACATCATCTGGGTTCAACAATGAAGCCATCAAATATGATGAATCTGCCTTCTGATTTTTGTCCCTTGGGATGAAAGAAATGTTAAAATACCTAAAATATTCCATCAATTCATTAACTCTTTTGAAATATAATTTGAGTCTTTATTTTTTAATCTTATATCTCTGGGTAACTTGATTCATTACCAACTCAGAGTCACCAGTCACAATAAAATGTTATATCTTCATTACTTGTGCGATAATCATTCCTTGAATCAAAGCCTCATATTCTGCCTCATTATTGGTGCATGCAAATTCAAGTGTGATAGCATGTGGATGCACAATATTTTTTGAGCTTATAAGGGCAATTCCAAATCCACTCCTAGAACTTGAGAAAGCTCCATCAAATGACATCCTCTAGTATCCCTTAAAATGATTGTCTTTATTCTCCATGTCTTCAACTTGCTCGATGTCTAAGATAACATAGTTTCCAATCCCAAAATTTATATAATCTTCCATTAGTTTATTATCCTTCTTTTTAAAGGAAAATGGCCTCTCGGGTTCATGAGGAACCTTGATCATTTCTCCGTCTTTATCTAGAAGAATCATGCAGCTTCCATCATTCATTATGTATCCTCTGATCATAGATGACCAATCTCTTCCTAGGACAAATCCATATGCAGGAGGAATATCTACCACAACAATATAGAAACTGTAATAATATGAGGAGCAACAATGATCCAACCATAAAAATATTTGATCTCCCCATAAGCTGGCACCTGTCTGGAATCAATTGCATAATTTTGTTTTCATGTTTCATAATATTTGGTGTAGCTCATACCCAACGCCTCCATGACCTCCAATGGAATAATATTATTTGTCATGCCAATGTAAACTAAACAATTGTGAAGTGCAACATCATGATTCTCAATTGAAATATAAAAAGGTGGGACTTTACCTCTCAACTTGATGATTGATGTGTTTTGGTTTTTCCTTGGATTTATAACAACGACCTCCATTCTTCTAGATGGGTCATCCAACGATCTCAAAATATGTTTCCTCTGTTGAAGGATATTCACAACTTCCGTGAAGGGAAGATTTATCCTCAGCTTACTCAAATCATCTAAAAAATTATATTTCATCTCAGGGGCAGGTTGATACTAGAAGTTGTTTTTTGGTTCCGGTGTTATTCATCACATTTTTATTGGTGTCTTTCTCATTCACCTTTTCTTTATTTTTTTCTTTTTCCTTTTCAGAATCATCTTTATTTTTGGATTTATTTACAAATTCCCATGTTTGGGAAACATTCTCTTGTGAGTGATCCAGGTGGATATCGGTGGCCACCCACCTTTTCCAACTAGCTCAAAACAATTTTCTAGCAATTTTGGTAATTTACTATTTTTAGCAGCTTTTAACTTCCGGGGACATTTTGAGGGCCTAAATGAATGTTTTTTGGGATCTAGATTCTAAATAATAGTCAAAGGCTCTAATTTATCCCCCTAAATTAATCTCCTTGACGATACCTTTCCAACAAGCTATCGTTCCCCCCAAACGAAGATCGTATGTCAAAGTTACGCCCCCGAGAAGTTGATACACCAAAATACCCAAAACGGGGTCCACAAAACTGTTGGCTTTTCATCTTCCAGGGTTAGGGTTTTGGATTTTCTTTATGATAAAAAGGCCTTTGGAACCTCATTGTAAAATGATCTTCTTGCGAATGCGAGTAGAGGAAACATCTCTTCTCAGAGATAAGTTGCCACCATTCTAGCGAGTCTTTCACCTGTATTTTTACAGTCTTTGTACATTTTCGCTCATTAATATGAAATTATGTATTATTGTATCTATCTTTTTATGGTTGCATATCAAGTACATTTATGTTATATTATTGGATATACGAGATATCTCTATAGATTGATTTATTATATCTCTGCTCCCATTTTGTGCCGAAAATAATCTAGATCAGTGGTATCAGAGCAGTCTGCTCTTGATCGTTTTTTCAGTGCATGTCCCCGACGAGGTCCGAGTATAGAAATTTGGGTCTCGAGATTATCTCTCTTGAATTCAATCTCTCTCACACACCCAAGAAACCCTCCATGGTGAAAGAAAATAAAAACAACAGAGAAGACGATTCTATCAATCTATTGCTTGAGCAAGCTCTCATGCAACAGAGGGACGAAATGATGGAGAATTTTTCCCACATCCTTCAACGCCTATCAATAGAAAAAGGATCATATTCATAAAAAAACCACTTTGGAAGCCCCTCTCATTTCAAGGTACATGTTAATTTTGATATTCCCATATTTGAAGGTCAGATAGATGCGGATGCCCTAGATAAATGGTTAAATCTATTAGAAGGTTATTTCTCTGTTCATAATTTTTCCTTCAGGGAAAAGATCACCTCCACACTCCTTAAATATCTCCCCCATGTAAAAAATTGGTGGGAAACTTATTGGGAGAAAATTTCCACAACAAATTCTAAAATATATGGGGCCGAGCCCACTTGGGATTTTTTTGTGGATGCGGTAAGGGAATAGTATTACCTTGTTGGAGAATATGAGGACCAGTACATGAGATGGAACACACTATGGAAAGAGAGGGGCCAAACATTTCTGGAGTTCACCAATACCTTCCATACCTTGCACACCAAGCTGGGCATCAAAGACTTTGAATGACATTTAGTTCTAAAATACTGTGGGGCTCTACACAGATACATCCAAAATGAAATGGATTTTTTGGACATATCATCACTCGATGTTGCTTATTGATTTGTTGTTAAAATCGAGAATAAATTTAAGCACCAGAAAAAAAATGGGAGTTTGGGTCTGCAAATATGCAACAAACCAAAGTATGATAAAGATGACCCTAACAAACAGTCTCCCAAAAACCAGTCCAAGCCATAGGAAAAGAAAGGTCACGAAAAGACAAAGAAGGACACCGAAAAATGGTGTAATTTCCACAAAATACCCTAGCACAACACCGATGAATGTCTCTCAAAATAATCATTGGTGGCCAAGATCAAAGACAAGGTGTCAAACCCTGATTCAGAATATGATTATGAAAGTATTGGAAAAATACAAATCATCGACATTGACCCAACTACTATTGTCGTGGCCACAACAATTCAACCAGAAGAACCAATAGATCATGAAGAGGGGGAGCTCCTTTTTCATTCATAGATGTGGGTGAAGGGGACCTTGATGCAATTTATTGTTGATAGTGGAAGCCAGAAGAACCTCATCTCAATAGAGGTTTCCAAACAGTTGGGATTGTCGACAACACCACACCTACAACCATACAACATTGGGTGGCTTCACCAGGGATGAGATATCTGTGTCAGCCAACAGTGGATATTGTCATACAACATCCAACCCTTCAAGGATGCAGTATTATGTGATTTCTCCCCACTGGATGTCTGTGATTTTCTCTTGGACCAACCATATATGTGGAATGTCTATGCTATTTATGAGTCTCGACCCCAAGTTTCATTGTTTATGTGGGGGGTCATCTCTACAGAATACCAGAGGTAGTTATAACTATTGTTCCACCTAAACAGTGTTTCAAGGTAGTATCTCATACTACAAAATTCAGCTTCTTCACAAGCTATTCAAAAGGTGAACAGAAGGATACCGTAACCACTACATCCTTAGCCCAAACACCTTCTATCCAAAAGAAGCAGGTTGAAAAGATTGCAGAAAAGTGTAAATATCCCTTCTGTACATAGGAATATCATGTAGCCAGACTGGTTAAAAATGTCCAACCCTTCCAGCCACATGTTCGTGATAACCTTCAACAAGCTAAGCATTGCAACTTCTCCAACAAGGCAAGCAACTCATCAAGATGCAAATTCAACAAATGCTTTTCCATCTCCCCTGGGAAATCAACACAATGGAAACCATTGATTCCTAAGGAGGGAGGATTGATCCAGGTGGATATCAGTGGCCACCCACCTTTTCCAACTAGCTCAAAAAATTATTCTAGCAATTTTGGTAATTTACTATTTTTAGCAGTTTTTAACTTCTAGGGCCATTTTGAGGGCCTAAATGAAGGTTTTTGGGGATAGAGATT
Source organism: Picea engelmannii (assembly GCA_009831015.1). Taxonomy (NCBI): domain Eukaryota; kingdom Viridiplantae; phylum Streptophyta; class Pinopsida; order Pinales; family Pinaceae; genus Picea; species Picea engelmannii. The sequence goes on from ML779729.1 coordinate 790,626, forward strand.
CTCAATAATATCCAAAGTCTCTGATTGAGCCCTCTAAATTAATCTCCTCAACGATACCTTTCCAACGAGATATCGTGCACCCCAAATAGAGATCGTATGCCAAAGTTACGCCCCCGGGAAGTTGATACACCAAAATACCCAAAACAAGGTCCACAAAACTGTTGGATTTTCATCTTCCGGGGTTAGGGTTTTGGATTTTATTTATGATAAAAAGGATTTTGGAGCCTCACTATAAAATCATCTTCTTTCAAATGCGAGTAGCGAACACATCTCTTCTTAGAGATAAGTTGCCACCATTCTAGCGAGTCTTTCACTTGTATTTTTACAGTCTTTGTACATTTTCGCTCATTAATATAAAATTGTGTATTATTGTATCCATGTGTTTATGGTTTCATATATGATACATTTCTGTTATATTATTTGATATCCAATATATATCTATACATTGCTTTATTATATCTCTGCTCTCATTTCGTTCCAAAAATAATCTGGATCAGCGAGTCAGGGTCATTGTCTCCTTCTTCAAATATATACATGGATGTCTCGCATCTGTTCATCTGTACAGTTTCAAACTTTTCCTCCATTAAATAATCATTTTCTTGCTCAAATGTTTGTTCATCATATATCTCATCCATAACAACTTCATTTGGAACTAGTTGCATGGGAATCCTTTGTATTTTTTTATTATCAGTATTTTCAAACCTCACTCTATTTTCTTGGGGAAGGTTCCTTTTCTTCTCTTGGACCAAATTATCATATTTTCCACATAATTATCACACCTTCTCACTATGGTTATTTCAATTTTCATTTTCCTGATGGTTCTATTCATTTGTGCAATCTCAATCCTTTTCTTAGTTTCTTGTGCTGCAACAAGGTGTACCCTCACATCTGGTATGGTTCCCTTAAAAAAACCTCCTCCAGTGGCTTAATTTTGAATCGCCTATGACTTTTTCTCTTCATTATTTCTTGAACTAGAGGCTCCTTGATCATCCATACTTAGGATTCACAACTTCCTCTGTACTTTTCCCAAGATGATATAAGGGTTAACACACATTTCAATCATGATTTCTTCCATCTCCATGGCTTTAGTCATTTCTTCCTCCACGGTATCCATTTTGGATGTTCTAATAGAAAACTTCACATTTGGAGGCATGGCTTTTTTACAACAAACAAGTATCACTGAGTCATTCATACTTTTATCTTCTAGAATATTGCTCATAGTTTTATTGAATCTGAGATTGAAATCTCGTATTCTCTCATTCTTCTTCAAACCAATCCGGGTGAAAATAGTGAGAAGAGTATGATATGTGACTCGGGGAGTGAACATAGTAAAAAACATGGCTTCAATATCATTTAATGAACCAATTGATCTAGTGGGTAATGTTGTGTACCATTCATAAGCTCAACCCAATAAATTTTGAAGAAACAAACTTACCATCACATCATCACATTTAACATGATGAAAATCACAAACATCTAGGAATAAATTAAGGTGTCTTTTGGAATCAATTGTTCTGTCTTCGGAAACTTCTTCTAGAGTACCCTTAGGGAGAACAGGGAGGTCATGTTGTTCACATCGAAGATCGAGGGGGGGATATCTTATTCTTCTTCGGTTTCCAAATCTTAGCCATTCTTGATTTCTTCCACCACCTCCTCTTCCTCCTTATCTTTCTTCATGATGTTCTCTTCATGGTTCTTCTCGAGGTTCTTCATGACTTTCTTCATTTCTTCCTGCCATGTTAGAAGGTATTTTAGGAATATTTTTTTCACTTCCTAGATTATGCAGTTGCTTGCTTTTACTTCTGGTAATAGGTCCCTTGTATTTGTCCAGCTTCAATTTTGACCTTGTTCTTTTGCTCTTTAAGTTTGTCTCTTGTTTCTTCGGTCTTGTCTATCCTGTCTCCTTTGTCTTCATAGGATTTCTATTTCTTCTTCTTGGACCAATGTCTGCCAATATATTTCCAATTATTCCCTAGTATCGACTGTTGTTATTACCAAATTATATAGTTGATGCAAAACACGTCATTGATTATTCAATCCAATTTCTAACTGGGGTTGATTATCCTGAGGCAAAGTCATGTATTTTCAAAAAGAATGCTAAACCAGATTTTAAATTTTCAGTTGATCCCCAATATGTTTACCAAAACTTTTGACGCTTGAATCTGTCAGGACCAAAACAAAAACCTAACGAGGATACAAATCCTCCTGCATTTTGATAGAGGTGGTACTCCTCTTTATTTTATGATAATATTTGAATTCTAGATTTCCAAAATGATACAGGACTTTGATAAAGTCCACTATTATATTCAAATAAATATAAAATCTGCAAAAAATAAAATGTTTTATTTTAAAGAGAATTCCTGAGAGATGACCATGAACCTCATACATCACACATTTGAAAACATAAGCAATATTTTTTCACATCCATCATAGCTAAACTAAATATTTTTTATCACACATAAAAATAAAAGAAGATGATTTGTATGCATAAGATAAATTTAATAGAGTAGACACATGTGGAGATCAAAGGAATAAAATGATAGATCAACCTAAAATATTTAATACTCAAAACTCAGAGTTATAAAACACCATCAAAACTGATCTGGATTTAGTTCTCTTGGGATTTCTAAAAATATATTAAAGTTTGTTACAAAGTTTTGAAATTAAAATGCGTTTGTCCAGAGGACTGGGATTGGGTCTCCCAATGACCATAAGCGTAATTATAAACAAGAAGTAATCTGTGGAGAGAAGATGGTGGGAGAAGGAACAGTATCAAGACCTGGAAGGAAGACAAGAAGAAGTTATCATATTTTGGTTAAACCTTTCTAGTCAAAGAAGTGGAGTAACGGGATGGAAAACTGATAAAGAAAAAAATTGTGATCATCATAAACTTACTATGATGGTATCTCTCACCTTTCACTTGCTTGTTGTTGTTATTTTATTTACCTCGTTGACGATTATAGGAACTGTCTCAAACACTGTTTCTTGGACCTCTTTAGTTAATTTATCGATTTCCCTCTTAAACCAATTTTCAATGTAATTCCTCATTAGCACAACATTTATTTCATGCCTAATTTTGATATTAAACAATTCACCTTCTAATCTCTTAGGTCATGAGAAATGTCATGGATTGCCTCCTCAATATATTTATTTTTCATAGAATAATCGATAAGACAATTATCTATCTCTTCTTCGCCATATTCAAGTATGCCATTAAATTTCTCAGCCAATAATCCCTTTAATATCTCCACTTGTTCATCAAATTGTTGCATTGTCATAAACATTGAATTGAAAATTAATTTAGGATATTGTACCTCATTAGTGCTTCCTACTAAATCTATCTCTGTGAGTCTTTTGAATAATTATTCTCTTTTCACTATGGCTTCATTGCATGTTTGGACAATGTTTCTCAAATTCTTGATCTTTTCTTTCCAACAGACATTCGGTTGTTTGATCCAAATTGGAGAAAGAATATCTTCTTCTCTACTTTTCAATTATGTCATGTTTGAGACTTTTATCCAAAATTATAAAACAAAATATGTGTAAAATCATTCTTAATTCTTAAAATCAACATGGAGATACTCATGAAATGCATGTTCCCTTGAACCAAAAGAAACAATATTTTTATACTTCCCGGGCCTCTATTATCAATGACATTCTCTTTTTAATGTTTTTCTCAACATAATTTTAGACTGTTGTGAGCAAAATTGAAGATCCCTTTAACTTGATACCAGGTGTAGTTGTTTTAATCATTGTCAAAGGACTGGCCAGGATTGGAAGGGGCATCAAGGAAGCTCCAATTCTTTGATCTTCTCCTTTAATTTATCATTCTAATCCTCTATACCATTAATAGAATCGTCAACTACGTCCCTAGTTTCCCTATGGATTTTTGAAATCTAGGATGGTCATGTATACTTGAGGTCAACCTCTGAGTGAGCCTTTCCTTTTTTATTTTTCTAGTAATTCTTTCTACAATCAATTTTTTAGATTCTCTGTAAAAAACAATGCTTTCAAAAGTAAAGGATTCTTCTTCACTAAAGGTCTCATTCCCAATGACTTCTAGTAAATAATCTTGCTGAGCAATATGCTCCTGTTGTTCCAATGTAGGAAATATTTTTTCAATGTCTGCTTCTAGTTCCTTATATTCCAAAGAAAATATTTGGATATCATTTTCTATAAGATTATTTTCTTCCTCTTGCACTGAGTTTTTTTATCTTCTTTCTCACGGGCAACTTGTGTGAACTTTCAATTTTTCCAGAGGGAGGATTCTTCTCTCCCCCTCCACTGGAACTACTGTTGAAAGTCTTTTTAATTGGATGAGTTGTTGGAGCACTTCTCCTGGAGGTTGTATTCTTAGGAGTGACAATTGGATATTGAGCACTTCTTTCACTAGGAATTTTTCCCTTTTGCTTGTAAAGATCATTACTACTAAGTAATGTTTCTAAATCACCATCATTGTGTACAAGAGTTCTTTGGTTGTTAACTTCTTCTTATTCATTCAAGACATTTTGAATGAAAGTGTTATTGAACCCCACTGATATCATATGTTCAAAAAATATTTTGTTCGGATCAAAGCCTTTTATATTTTACGCATATTTCAAACTCACATTGTTAAAATGATTTTTATATTTCCGAAGACAAAGTATTCAATCTTCCATGGTAGGGGAATACATTGATTTTTCCTTTTTTCATGGAAAAAGTGAAACCATAAGTTATATTATCTCTCCACCTCTGTCATAAATAATTTATCAGGTACAAAATACATGAGAAAAGAAGGATTTTCTTTTGAGGAAAATATCCTTATGATACAGTGATTCTCCATTTTCTCTATTGTCCCCTTTTTTCTCTAAAAAATTGGTAGCTTGAACATATATCCTTGGAGTGTTTTTACCCAACAAAAGGTTTTTGAAGGCTGAAAAAAAATCATTATAAACTTCATAGAAAAACAGAGGGGTTTTATGCCTCCACAATGCCTGATACCAAAAGGTAACGAGATCTGTTTCACAATTTATCCTTTTTTTTCTGATGGTTAAGTTTGGGAATTGGCAACAATACACAATACAAAATATCAAATATGAGGCCATAAAGAATTTTCTATATTTTTTGTAGTGTGAGAATTGGGAAGATATTTTGATAGAAATGAGATTTCCCTAATAAAAAATGGCTTGTTCTTGAACTGTAAAATACATAATATATAAAATCATGCGAGATATAGAAGCAGTGTTTTCCTGACCTGTCACTCTGGTAAATAGCCATGCAATTTCTCGATAGGGATTTTTTAGAGATTCAACCTGTATTATGGTTATTTCTGTTGGGATAGATGTACGATTCTCAAAATATTCGACATGAGTTCAAGCCCATTGTTATATTTCTTCAAGAATTCTCTGCAATCTTCACCTGTGAAAGTAAGATTTGGCTTTGTCAGCTTTAACATATTGCAGAATACTTGAGGTGAAAGAGAAATAGGAGAATGACCCTTGAGTTGTATGAATACTTGATTTGGTACGTACTTTTCCACACACCATGCAACGATTTCCTTACAATCGAAAACTTCAGGAACAAATCCAACACAAGAAATTATAGATCTCCAAATTACATTCTCATCTTTATGTGCAGTAGGAGGGGAGGAATAATACCAATATACTCTCGACCACTAGAAGTTTTGATCTTCATGGCCAAATATATTCAGAGTATCACCACACAAATGTTGTCTAGATGATGTTGCCATAGGTTGAAAGAACTATTTATTCGGCTAGATAAAGATCTCAAATAAATCTTTTCGAAAAGATAATGATATTTTAATCCATTGGAAAATGCAGATTTAATGAGATTTTAATGAATAATTCCTCAAGACTTTCACCATTAATGACAATATTTTTGAGGCCTGCACAAAAATTGTTAGCATTAAACAACACTTAATGTGTATTGGTAAAAGAAACAAAATGGTGGGGATGGGTGTGAGAGAATTTCAATATAAGATATCCGTGAACCCGACAACCTAGGAACCTACCAAACCGTGGTTATAGAGATGATCAAAATTATACTAAGTGTAGAGGAAAAATCGATCAGACTCACATGCATGAAGAATGAAATACTTTGGATCCTGACACCCACAACAAGGCTAAATTTTAATTGATGGTCGAAATGTAGATCACAGAACTTAAAGTGAAAAGTGAGGATCATGGAAAAAGGAGAGTTAATGTTTGAACCCGCAAACACCCGAAATCGAAGAAAAAGTTAAGTGTTGAAACGAACTTATGAAATGAGTAAGTGGGTGGAAATGAAGGCTCTCCAATCCATGAACCCTTGAACCCATGAAATGAAATATGTCTAAGTATAGTAACTAGAAAGGGAGAAAAGAAGGGATAAAAGGAAAAGGGAATAAGGGGAAGAATAAAAGGGGGAAAATAAGTGGAGCAAAGAAGTGGGGAAAATAGAATGTGGAAGGAAAATATGGAAGAAAAAAATGGTCTTAACAAGTTTTAAGGTCCTATACTCAGTATCATCCCCCATAACTCTCTCGTTATGATCCCCCATAAATCCTTCTACTTATTTTGATGACTCTTATCTTAGGATGGGTTTTCCCCTGTATCCTCTATTTTTCCTTGGCATCAATGCCTCAAGAAATCGTAGTCTGGAAAGATCACCAGCATTGATACCATTGTAATATCCCCAATAGATATGGGATGGAATATTAATGTTTTTTGTCTAAGTATGGTGTGTTTTTTTTTGTCAAATCAATGCCTATGCTAGTCAACCAATTATTACAGAAAATTTGCATATACAATATATATTTCATCAAACATATTGTTGGAATACATTATACTCATGACATAGAAGAGACAATGTGGGAATTTTATTATGAATGGAAAACACCAATAACAATAGTGTCTCTACTGACTATTATGGAGCTTCAATACATCAACTAAGCACACAAGTAACAATTTCAAAACTTGGAAGTAATGCTTCTATCTGTCAATCTGGAAATAATTCATTTGTCTCCTCAAAGCGTCTGTTAATATGCTCAAGACTTCTCCACACATTTTTTTGTCTTCTCCCATACCCCTGACTCAACAAACATGGTCTTGGCCTCTCTCAAAAGTATTTCTACCTAGTACCTAAGAGTCAACACATCTCTTCCTTTAATTTATGGCCTACAAGTGACCCTTCCAGCCCCTCCAAAACTTGCAATTTGCAAAGAGGGAGGTTCGACCCCTCTAATTTTTCTTGGATTCTCTACAGTTGGGATATGACCCTCTCACAACACCAATCCTCTATGACTAGCATAAATAAATTGGTCATGACCCTCTTACATCACCTAGTCATCCTCAACTAATAGATAGGAAGGTTTTCGACTCTCCTAGAGGTCCCCAACTATCCTCCTAGGCTCCATGACCTCCACAAAACCACATACGACTGCAAAAAATCTCCATAGTTTTGAAAAAGGGTAAATTTTCCTCCAAAGAATTGCCACGATATTCTTTGGAAAATCACTATACTCCAAGACTAAATATGAATAAAATGAAGTCCCAATGAGAATCCTAGATAAATTTTCCTGTTCGTTTAGATAGGGTTGGTATTGCACCACTGAAACCAAACCCACAATGGAAGGGTTTTGTCAAAACCCCAACAAAAACTCGATTGAGAGAGAACTCACAAAACAAGAGATCAAATCATGATCCAAATCTCCATGGGTTTGCAAATCTACAAATTTCCATGTTTTTGCAAAAGGGTAAATTGTCCTCCAAGGAAGTGCCATGATCTCCTTTGGATAATCACTATACTAGAAGACTAAATATGAATAAAATTAAGTCCCAATGAGAACCTTGGATAAATTCTCCTCTTTGTTTATCTAGGGTTGGTATTGCACCACCGAAACCAAACCCACAATGGAAGGGTTTTGTCTAAACCCCAACAAAATCTCAGCTGAGAGAGAACTCCCAAAACAAGAGATCAAATCATGATCCAAAGTGAAGAGATACTTATATTTTTATCCTTCCTATGAGCCTTCTAAATCTTTCCCTTTTTCTTGACCAAATCAAACCTCACCCTTATTTCTCCTTTAATTTTCACTAAAACATTAAAAATTACTTTTTAATGTTTAAGTAATTAATAATTTATATTTTTCTTTAATGACACTTTAGAAACCTGACATTTTATAACCCAGTGATACTAAATAAATCCTTGTGAATCCCTTTTTCCAGTGACTATATCCTACGAGAGTCATATAGGCTACTAAGTCATCCCCTGTCTTGATCAATTGGAAGGGGACATTACAATTATACAAGCTTTGGCCAGTAAATTCATGGATTTAAATTACATATATTTCAATAACTATGTTGATTGGTACTTGTTATCCCAAATTCCTATAGATAACTAAGGAAATGATGTTTCTAGGCACTCAAATTGCAAACATGGAGTACCGAGAGACAACTTGACCAACAATTCCCATTTGCAAAGATAGAGGTCTGCTTCATGTCCACAGATCTCAGGTTCATCATGAGGGTATCCACCACATCAACCTACTTCCAAAAAACATTGGGTCTTTCTCCATGAGGTACAAGCCAAGTATTATGGTGAGTTTCATTTCAATATTTGAGGCATTTGAGTTTGTTACATTTTAAATTGCTTTTGATTATGTAATGTCTTCTTGGAAATTATTCTCTTTGCCTTGTTTCATAGTGGTGGTTGACATTGTGCCCTAGTAATTGGTCACCCTTAGGAATAGGTTTTCCACTTGGAGGTCCCCTTGATGAGTCATTGTGTCATTCCTGAACATAATTTTCACTTTCCACACTTCATTCACTAATCTCATTACCTTTTGTATTCTCGGGTTTACAAACCTAAGAAGGGATTGTCCCTGCTTTCATGGGAAGAAGGGAATGAAGTCCCAGAAGGAAGGTAGATGGAAAAATATAAAATCCTAATTATGAACCTTCCAGATGCTCACTCAAATAGTGCTTGAGAGCAATGAAATGCTTCTCCTAAAAAATCAATGACTTGCAAAAGAAAACACACGATGTAAATGTCCCACTCATTGAGGGATCTACACAAGGTGTGTTACAAGCTAGAATATGTTGTAAATATAACTGAGGGGGGGGTGAATTAGTTATTGTTGTGGGGTATTCTACCCTACGGAATAACAAGCTAGGGATTTAAACTTGTACGCAGATCATGACCCTTCATAAGCTTACTTTTAACCTTCTATCCAAATCTAATACCCCTTTTCTCAGGCAAACATGAGAAGAATCAACTAACCTTTTTATCGACGGTTGAAGTAGATCCTCCTTTGAGATTTTATCCCCTTGCTACTGCTCCTTCCACAAAGCTTCCTGCAATCCAGACAAAACTACGCATGCATGCTACTGATCTACTAGAGGGTTAGAGATAAAACATAAATCAAATAACATAGATGAGACTCATGTGTTTGGGATAGGAAAAGTATCTTTTTCATTAATCTCAATATGAATCAACTTACAATGATTACCGAGACTAGCCACCGTTCCTCGATCCTGATCCTGGGCTCTTCCTCTTCCTTGTCCTCCAACTGCTTTTCTTGAATTCTCCTAAAGCTTGAGGAAAAGATAAAGGGTTGGGACAATAATGGACTTGGCTATTTTGGCAGAGTTTCTTTGCTATGATTTTTCCTCTTTGAATAGTACCCCTACCCCTCCTTTTATAAGCTAGAAGGAGCTAGGGTTTTAGGCGAACTCTCGGCCATGCATGGCTGGGAGTTCCAGTTAACTGACAAAAAGCTCTTCGTCCCAGCAGAAACTTTCCTGATTTTTTGCTTTGTTAGGTAACCGCGGGCTGTAGTGGGTTAGCCCGCGGTCACCCACGCGCAGTAGAAGGTCAGCAAGCGGTTCAACGCGCCCAGTGAGAGGTTAGGGCGTGGGTTGCTTGATTTAAGTGGTTTTTTGAGGTTTTGTTCAGCATGGCTTTGGCTAGGAAGAGGCATGAGTTGGCCTGGTGCCAGGTAAACCTGTTTGGTGCATTTTAGGGTTATAACAGATGCCCCCTAATGTGTGAGGTCAGAAGAGCATCTGATGGCCGAAATACATTACCAATTATTTACCAATCTGTACTGATATGCTGAATGAGTGAGCCCAGGAATCAGGAATCAGGAGGTG
>ML779729.1:806443-862436 GCA_009831015.1 Picea engelmannii
CGTGGCAAATGCTAACGACGGAATCCCTTAATAGATCCTCTATATGTGTTCTCCACAATGCTCGGTCCAGCTTTGGAGGGGTTATCTCCGCTACCTTTCCTTACGCTTCCTCGTGTTTAGCCCCTGTGTTAGAGGGGGGTCCTGAATAACTTTCCGTAACTGGACTTATACACTCCCTATTGACATACTCCAATGTTTGGTTTGGGTGGCCTTAGAGAATTTACTCTCCAACCTATTCCAAGGCCCTATTCCTGAGCTAGTCTATGCACCCTACAAACAGAAAAGTCTACTTCATTTTATTTAGCGTTGCTTTTAATGGGATTCTTTAAGTCACAAGGTGCGAAAGTGAAACTGATTATGTGTAACAAGACTCAAAGCAAGATGAACAAAAATGCTTGGAAACAAACTTTTTCTAAAATGCAAAACCAGCAACTTTTCGATGAAAGACTTATTTTCTTTTTCAAATTTACTAAGATTTCATGCAGTAAATACAAAGGACTTTCACTCAGATCTGCGAGCTACTTATACTTGACATGCACTGCAAAAACTTATGCAAAAAGACTTCTTTCCTAGCTACTGATGCAACAACTCAATCTTCAAACCAAGAAGAAAATGAAACAAGAAATTGTTTTTTATTTCGTTGCAAAATAACACAACAAGGAGAAATGATGACAAGATCAAAACCAAGAGAGTAAAAAGAAAACTCTGGCTTAAAGCGCAGATCGCAAACAGAATCAGGGCACAAAAAATGCAATAAAGCAATCTCAACAGCACTAATTCTAACACTTGCCTAAAAACCATAAAACAAATATTTTTTCTCTTTTGTCTTTTCTATCAAAATGTCAACTAACAAACACAGGCTAAGGATAAGATGCCCTAACCTACTGACTGTGCAGCCACAGACTCCAAACCCTGTCAGGAGCACTTTTCATTACAGGAGGGGATGACTGCCCCACCCAGGCTGAAAAGCAACCAGACAGACCCACGACTGTCACCGAGACAGCACGCGGTCAACCGCGAGCTGAGCTACAACAGCACGTGGGTACCCGCGCTCAGAACTGAAGCAGCCCGCGGATATGTATAAAATCTGGAAAAAATCAAACACAGGCAGCCCAGACCTGAAAGAGGCCTCTGGTATTGACAACCAGGGTCTCTGAAAGGCTTGGATGTTGGTACTTCAACAAAAAAAGGAAAATTTGCAAAAAAGAAAACAAATGCGAAGAATAACCAAAACAACAAGGCAGACTGAAAGCAAGACAATAAACAAATCAGAACCCAGACAAGATCCAGAAATCCCCCTGAGAAGATAAACTTCTGACAAGGAAAGAGGAGACTGCCTCTTAAGCTTCCTGGGCTCTACACGCTACTGAAACCACTACAGCAAGCGGTCAACCGCGGGCTGTAGAAGGTTAGGGCATGGGTTACCCGCGGGCAGGGCTTCTGCAGGCCGCGGGTACCTCTTTGTGTCCCGAGAATGAATGTCAAGCATCAGTCAAGGAAAACTGGTATTGATTAACCAGGTTCCCTGCTAGCATTGACCTAACAGGTAACAAAATAAACAAAGAAACAAAAATTGAACTTCTTTAAACTACCCAAAAGATATTTAACCAAATCCGGGAACCCTAAGAGTGAAATATCCCCAGTGGAGTCGCCAATTCTGTTGTGGGGTATTCTACCCTACGGACTAACAAGCTAGGGCTTTAAACTTGTACGCAAATCATGACCCTTCATAAGCTTACTTTTAACCTTCTACCCAAATCTAATACCCCTTTTCTCAGGCAAACATGAGAAGAATCAACTAACCTTTTTATCGACGGTTGAAGTAGATCCTCCTTTGAGATTTTATCCCCTTGCTGCTGCTCCTTCCACAAATCTTCCTGCAATCCAGACAAAACTACGCATGCATGCTACTGATCTAATAGAGGGTTAGAGATAAAACATAAATCAAATAACATAGATGAGACTCATGTGTTTGGGACGGGAAAAGTATCTTTTTCATTAATCTCAATATGAATCAACTTACAATGATTACCGAGACCGACCACCGTTCCTCGATCCTGATCCTGGGCTCTTCCTCTTCCTTGTCCTCCAACTGCTTTGCTTGAATTCTCCTAAAGCTTGAGGAAAAGCTAAAGGGTTGGGACAATAATGGACTTGGCTATTTTGGCAGAGTTTCTTTGCTATGATTTTTCCTCTTTGAATAGTACCCCTACCCCTCCTTTTATAAGCTAGAAGGAGCTAGGGTTTTAGGCGAACTCTCAGCCATGCATGGCTGGGAGTTCCAGTTAACTGACAAAAAGCTCTTCGTCCCGGCGGAAACTTTCCTGATTTTTTTCTTTGTTAGGTAACCGCGGGCTGTAGTGGGTTAGCCCGCGGTCACCCACGTGCAGTAGAAGGTCAGCAAGCGGTCCAACGCGCCCAGTGAGAGGTTAGGGCGCGGGTTGCTTGATTTAAGTGGTTTTTTGAGGTTTTGTTCAGCATGGCTTTGGCTAGGAAGAGGCATGAGTTGGCCTGGTGCCAGGTAAACCTGTTTGGTGCATTTTAGGGTTATAACAGTTATGTATATAAGCTTGAAAATTTTCTTGTTATTTTCTGATTCCTTTTAGATTATTATTTAATGTGTTTCTGATAACTTATCATGCATATATATACAATATTTGATCAATCACACAGAATACACAGAGACACTAATTTTCATGAGGAAACCCATAAGGGTGAAAACATCTTCTTCTTAGGATGTCAATCAAGATCCAAATTTCATGTACATCACAGTATTTGACCTCCAAATCAAATATGAGGCTACAACCTTTGATAGCAAGCTACAACTTGCAGAGAGCACCAGCTCTCAAATTTCTCTAGCACCAACTCCCATAATATCTTCTAGCACCAACTAAAATTTAGAGGACTGCAATCCTCCCTAGCACCACCCTACCACCCTGATTGAATATTACAAAACTTTACTTACTTGATCTATCTCTGATGTGGTTTGTTACAGCTCCATGTCTCCTCTACCTCCTTCAGCTTCTATACTTTATTCTTCTTCTTCATCGTTCAACTTCTATGCTCTGCTCTTTTTCCTCCTGCACTCAACACCACATCTTGTTCATCTTCTCTTCTGCCTTTTATGTTATTTTCTTCCTTTTCATCCTATTCACTGTGCCACAAATCTCCACTTTAGATTATGCATTACGTCTCGTCCTACCCACATGCATCACTCACTGAGAGATACATTTTCTCTTCTCTATTCTACATGTCTTTCACACGTCGAGTGGTCTCCCTGATCATCATGCGAACTCTTCATCTTCTATGGTCATTATTCAAGGTTCTTTGGCTTCTCTGGTAGTTATCCTAAGAATATTTTTCTTCTCTGTCAGTCGAAATTATTCGTCTTCTCTAGCAATTACAGGCAGCCATTTTTTTTGTCTTCTTTGGCTTCTAAGTCCATTCCTTCATCTGACCTCTGGTGGTGACCATATGCCTATTCAAAAGACACTTCACATTCTTGGTCTAGCAAGCACTATCTCCCTATTTTTTTATATCACCTTGGGATATTAACTTCACATGGCCACGTGATTGTGGGTGCGGGATCTCTTCTTGTTAGCCCCCTATCACATGTGACCTCGGGCTACATCCTTGCGTAAGAAAATGATTGCGGGCACATCCAACCATGGTTTCGGATTAACTACTTTTCTCCCCACAATCTACCTTCAGCTGCCACATACCCCTTCTCTGATACTGTGGCTTCAATTGCGGCCTGCCCTCAGAAAATTAACTTTTGAGCAACTTCTGATCCCGCAATCAGGCATGATCATCGATCTCACGGTCTCTGATAGATTCCCTCGATCAATGGCTTCGATCTATTGTCTTTTCTTTCCTTCTTTCCTCTGTCCATGCGTGATCCTTAGTCTCATTGACCAAGTGACATGTGGCCCTCCAAACCAACGAACGAGATCGATTTCACCTTTCAAGCTTCATGATTCTCAATTCTCAAACTTCGCCTACCCCTAGAGAATTTCACTCGGAGTCCACGATCTAATGACGCGTGGTCTTCTTGAATCAACAGTCACAATCCCTTGGGGTATTCGAGGTTCGGAAATATCAAATTTCCAACCTTTCAACCTTCCTTTGATTTTTCCCGGAGTTGACAATCCACTGACGTGTGTCCATTTCAGATCAACGATCACGATCCTTTCACGTCTCTGGACTTCAGAATTATCAATTCTCAATTGGAAATCCTTGCAGTGAGATTTCTCTAAAATATCATATCAGTTGACACGTACTCCCCTTGACGATCAATGATCGATATTTGTCTTCGATGATTTTCACGTTCTCCCCATCCACAAACTTTTGAAGTTGTGGATCTCGCACCACCTGTCCTCCTCGACGATGGATAGCCCCAAACCACTTCAGGAATTCAGAATTTTGGGCAAGTTTTGGTGGTAAATATCCCAAAGTAAAACTCCCAGAGTGACGTCACTTACTTACATCACTTGATGACGTGTCATGAGCCTAGTAGCTACCACATGTCACTCGGATTTATGATTTGCACATACCTGAAAAGATGAATCAACTTGACACTTGTCATTGTCTCATTGTGCCACATGTCCTTGTTGATGTAGCTTTGTTGACATGGATCCTCATTCATTTCGGGACTTCGAACTTCGAGAATTCGGGCATTTCGACTTTTCAAGTTGCCAATTATTTTGAAGTGAGAATCCCAGAAAAGTAACCTCCTCGCAACTTTTAGACCCGAACTAAATGTTGTTCGTCGATCATGTTCTTAGATTGACAGCTCAATATTTCTGTGATTCTTATTTTATATCTTATCTTGTCCTTCCACTTTAAAATAATCTGACGACCGATGTTTACTCCAGCTCTCCAGCTCTCCGAACTTCGGGGATTTCAGATCTCAAACTGAAACTCTCGAAGTGATTTCTCCATAGCGTAACCTCCTCACATATTTAGACCCGAAACAAATGTTTTTCATTGATCAATATCTTAGATCAATGACCTTTTCTTATCCTATCCTTCCACTTAAATCAATCTGATGGCTGACGGTAATTCGAATGATCGAATTCTCAATTGTTTTTCCCCACTTATCCTATCCTTCCAGTAATTCAATCTAATGGTTGTTGGTCCTCTGGATTGGTGATCCAACGACCATTGTCACTCTTCGTCCTGAGATTTTGATCTCTCTGAATTAGAAGGTTCTATAAGTGTTCATGGGTCTCGACCTTTTCTCCTCCTGCAATTCCATCTCTTGGACCTCGTCTGCACTTCTGGAAACCACTATCTCTTTTGAGATTTCTGTTGGCCCTTGGTTCTAGAAGAAAGTGAAGATTAAGGCAGAAAAGATGAAATGCAAACTGTGCAGAAGACCAGTGACTGATATTGGGTCGAAGTGAGCAAAAGAGAAGAAAAGACAGAGCGAAGTAAGATAAATCAAGTCGTTGGATGAGGAGATCAAGGAAGATAGATCAGCAAGGAATATGGATCATGGACAACTCAACAAGCGGAAAAATCCACCGGTAGATGCTTCGAGAGCACCACGAGAGAAAGAAGGAAAGACGGGTTGGCGAAGCCCTGAAAATGTGGGTCAAGTTGACCTAGGGTTTTAGACACCTAGGGTTTGTGTATCTAGGGTTTTGGCACTTAGGTTTCGGCCTAAGGCTATTGGTGAGCTATTGTAATGTATAAATAAAGGTCAAGATGACCTGGGATGGGTTGTTGTTTCTTTTTTTATTGTTTTCGTCATTGGTTCGATGATGTGATGATGAGTGATTGTTTGTATTGCTGAGAGGGAAGTATTGTGCTGAGAGAGCATTCTGTATTGTAAGATCTTCAGATGGGTGCGAAGATCAACCCTGTAGTTGGGTGCGCAGGGAAGGGAGGAAGAGAGAAGAGAGAAAGAGAGAAGATATTCGAGCTAAGAGCATAGATAGGACTGTATTATTTCACTTAATATATTATAAAGCACAGTTCTGTGGGCGTAGCCCTAGGGAGAGGGTGAACCATGTACATCTTGTTTTTGTGTTTGATTGATGTTGTGTTCTTTATCCCTTTGATATATGGTTGTTGCATTAGTGTGTTAGATCTGGAAGATAAATGTACGAAGTAGGTATAAGAAGGTAACTGATATCTATATGCAGTGTTTTTTTTGTATTGGATCCACTTTATGTTTCCTTTGGTTGTAGACATCTGTGTCCTGCAACCCCCTATAGCTACTTTGGGTAAGACTGCATCTGCTCTGTAGGTGTTTCTGAAAGGGCCAATAGTTAGGGATTATTGGTGCACCATTAGAGTTGAACCTCAGGTCTGCCCTTGTGCCAATAAATGGTTCAAGTTCCAGGACCAGGATCTTCTTGAGGGAATGTCAAGGTGGTTAGCCCGATTAGAAGATACCTAGTTTGAGATCAGATCTAGGCCGCATGTGGTTTGGACGTCAGCGTTGATCAAGAAGGTCAAGAGAGTTGATAACACCGTGTCAAAAGAAGTAGATCACTAGTTTGATGGTACCATCGGAGGGTATATCATCTATTTTGATATTGACGTAGTAGAGTCATATAGCCAAGAAGAAAGATATTTCTTTAAGGGACCTATATGAAAATTCTTACAATTTCTGAAGTTGAAGATCAATATCCTATTGCATGAGAAGCACATCTTGGAGATAAAGTAG
Source organism: Picea engelmannii (assembly GCA_009831015.1). Classification (NCBI taxonomy): domain Eukaryota; kingdom Viridiplantae; phylum Streptophyta; class Pinopsida; order Pinales; family Pinaceae; genus Picea; species Picea engelmannii. Next base: position 813,120 of record ML779729.1, read on the forward strand.
TGGGTCATATTGAAAAGCTAATGTTCAAGAATTTAAACAATGACAATGAAATAGAGGTTGGACATACGTGCAGTGGAATGACCTGCAGGGAAGTTCCTTTGGCGAAATTGTTTGATCAAGATCACGAACCTCTTCTACAGGAAGAACGATTTTATAGTGGAGAAGAGGAAGAGATAATGAATGAGGAACATTCAGGGTCCGTTGGGCCAAGAGAAGAAAATATTGAAGAACCTTATCGAGAAGAGCCAGAAACTTCAGGAACTGCGTCGACTATTGAAATAAGTGTTATTACACCTCTTTTTGTTTCAGCAGCACTAAGAAACTGGAATAAGCTAAGTTATCAGAGCACTGGTACAAGTGGTTCAGTGCACATTCAGTCAAGAAACCCAGGAATATATATGGTAGATGAGATGAGGTTACCCACCTTTAAGGGAGATGGATCTGAAGATCCTGATCAACACTGGTTTCTATGTGAAGATGTATGGAGTATTAAGAATGTCACCAACAAATTTGTTAAACGAGCTCAGTTTAGTACCACCCTGAGAGACTGCGCATTGAGATGGTACATGAAGCTTGTCCAAGGGACTACACAACATAAACCGTTGAATGAGATAAATAATGCATTGGTTGCAAAATTCAAGAAACCCAAGTCTGATTCACAATGCATTACAAGGTTGAAAGAAATCAAGCAAAGAGTAGTAGAACCTGTTTGGGAGTTTGATCATAGGTTTAAAACCTTAAAACCTTAACGGGCCGACTGAATTTTCAGATCCCAGAAGAGAAGAACAAGAAATGGTTCATTATTTCCCTCTTACCACACATCATAGTCCCTCTGATGCAACAGAAGATTTCTTCGCAGGTTGAGGCACTGGAGATTTCCATGAATTTAGAATCAGCCCCTATGGGAGAATACAACTCAAGTATGAGCCAAATTTTAATTCAGTTAACTAACTTATCAATACATGTTGAGGATATGAAAAAAGACAAAGGAAAATATAAGAGAGAAAATATTTGGTGCATTAGATGCAAAAAGGAAGGCCATGACAAAGAGAATTGTCCCCTATTCCATGAGTACTTGGCATCTTGAGCTTCTATCCCTTTGAATCAAGTTACCCTACCTTGGTGTGAGGTATGTAGAAATAGGCATCGCTCTAGTGAATGCTATTACATGCAAAAATATGTTCAGACACCCAAAAATATGTATTTCACATTCTATAAGTCGGTAGGGCATGATGATAGGGATTTTAGGGCCTATGACCTCATGCATGAAAGGTCAAGGGAAATATACAAAATTCAAGGTGAAGTACAAAAAAGAAGGGAAAACTACGCAGTATAATTCCCCAGGAAGAGGAAAATTCAACCCTCGTGGTGGATTCATAGGAAGAGGATGGGCAGAAAGTATGGGTCGAGGTCGAGGTCAGATAATTTGTTATAACTGCACACAACCAAGACAATTGGCAAGGGACTGTCAGAACCCTTGTACCACTTGTAGCTACTGCAACTCATTTGACCATGTCATAGAAGTTTTTCCTTTGCTGTTAGTCAAACTTCAGGAAAGACAAGGAGGAAACCAACAATTACAACTAATCACAGAAGAACATCATGGAGTATATCCCAGATTCATTGTTATCACTAGAGGAGGCGTTGCTACATAAAGAAGATAGACTGACCCTAGAGAAGGCTACAAAACAATTAGGAGTCAAAATATTTGCAGATAAGACACAAGAGTTTGACCCAAAGAAAGAGAAACAAACATTTGAGAAAGAAAGAAAAGAATTCTAGAGAGATTAGGATTCTTCATCAAAGGCTCAACTAGAAGTAAGAGAATGTGGAATGTCCCTGGCCTTTGATCAGATTGCTTCGCCTAGAGAAGGAAAAGAGGTAAGTAGTCTCATGGAATTTTTATGCACTTGCATTGATTTGATAAAGGATGAGAGCGTTGTACAAGAGATACAAAACTTGATCAAACAATATGAGATAGGAAAGATATATCCTCTGTTGGATAAAGAATTACATCAACTATCCAAAAAGAAAAGGAAAAATAAGGAACTACACCTGAATTCTCAAATTAGAGAGTATGATATAGACTATGTGGTCCTCAACTTAGGGTCGGAGGTCAATGTCATGAAAAAGAAGACTTGGGAACTGATGGGAAAACCTAAGTTGATCTATTCCCCCATCAATCTTAATATGGACAATCAATAGGATATGAGCCCATTCGGAAGACTGGAACATGTCCCTGTGGACATCGATGGGTCAGAACATTTGTGGACTTCGAGGTGATTGAGATAGTCGATGAGAGTTGTCCTTACCCCACAGTGTTAGTAATTGATTGGGATTTCAATAATTCTACTGTTATTGACTTGAAGAAAAGAAGAATGAAATTTGAAGGAGATGGCCTTAGGGTCATCACACCTCTGGATCCTAATGAAGGTCCCAGATACACAGATCCCATCAGAGAGGAAGACTACATATATGAACTATACAACATATACAAATTGATAGCTAGACAACAGGATTACATTAATCCTACAACAAATGGAAACCTAAGATAGTAAAGTGACAACGCATGTTCATCATATTCAGAAGAAGCACTGGAGAATTGGAAGAACCAAATGTATGAAGTATCTACAAGGAGATGTGCTATATTAACCAGAGAAGTTCATTGGATCGGCACAACAATAAGTAACTTGCCCACCTTTCATGGTCTAAATCATTTAGAAGATTTCTTGTTGGAATTTGAAGAAATTGTACCAATACAACAAAGATTGTTGGCACTGGATGAGGCATTCAAAGAAACTCTAGCAAGATGGTGGGGTACACACAAAAACAACATTACAAACTAGATACAATGTTGCAATTTGATCACAGCATAATTTTCAGAACAAGTAGAAGGCTGTGAATTTAGGTACACAGGTCGAATTTATCTGAAGGACCATGTGCGAAGTTGCGAGGAATCTTGGAGAAAAATTCCTCAAGAGAAGTGGGTGCAAAAATTCATTAACATGCTGGACACAACCCCTATCAATTGGTATCTTCAAGCAGAACCTTGCCTCATCACTACAGATTGGGAAGGTATGACTCAGAAATTTGTCACTGCCTTTTTATTTGAAATCCAATATCCTACAGTGCATCAAGTGTTACATATTGTAAGACAAAAAGTGTTTGAGGAGACACCTAGCCTCCCTTTGGAGCAAGAAGAGGACAAATGGACTGCGCCTCTTTAGAAATTGCAGGGTTGTTACAATATCAATGTTGATGAAGACGATGATCCCAGGAAGGTGAAAATTGTTGAAACAGAAGTACAAAGAGACATACAAGGACCAGGAGTTGAGATACCTTTCATTGGACAACCAATTAAAATCAAGAAAGTCAATATTGGAATAGAGAAAACACCGAAGCTTGCCAATGTTGGAGATTATTGGGATGTTGCCACTATTGACAAGATCACATAATTACTGCATGAATATCAGGACTTGTTTCCAAACAAGTTCACCCATATGAAGGGCATTAAAGGGCCCATGGAAGATATGAATATCCCCTTGAAGCCATATGCAAGGACATTTAAACAAAGACCCTACAGATTGAATCCTAAATATAAGGAGAAATTGAATATTGAATTAGACAGAATGTTGGAAGAAGGAATCATAGAACCTATTGAAGAGTCAGAATGGATTAGCCCTATGGTGGTGCGGGATAAGAAGACCAGAGAAATAAAGATTTGTGTAGATCTCAGGAAGTTGAATGATTCTTGTTTGCATGACCCATTCCCTCACCATTTACTGACGAAGTGTTAGATAACGTGGGAGGACAGGAGGTCTACTCCTTCACCGATGGATTTTCAAGATACCATCAGATTAGGATTGAAAAGGAAGATCATCATAAGACCACATTTGCCATAGAATGGGGATCCTACTAGTATACAATGATGTTGTTTGTATTGAAGAATGCACCAACCATATTTTCTAGGGTGGTGGTCGAAGCATTCAAGGAGTTTTTACATAAATTTCTGGAAGCATATTTTGATGATTGGACTGTTTTTAGCTTGTTGCAAAATCATATTGAATGCTTAAGACTAATGTTGGATAAGTGCAGGCAATGTCAGATTTCCCTGAACTTAAAGAAGTGCATCTTCTTTTCACCCTTTGGAGTGCTACTAGGCCATATTGTGTGTAAGCAGGGATTGCTGGTAGATCCATCTAAGATTGCCATTATAGTTTATTTTCCCCCTCCCACTTCATTCAAATAGCTATGCACTGCATTGGGACATACTGGATACTACAGGAAGTTCATTAAAGGATATTCATAGATCATAGAACCCTTGGAGAATATTTTGAAGAAAGACTGTCAGTTTCATTGGTCAAAAGAATGCTAGCAGAGTTTCGACACACTGAAATAGAAAATAGTTATTGCACCTATTCTAGTTTTCCCAGATTGGAGCAAATAATTTCATGTGTATGTCGATGCATATTCTATCTCATTAGGAGCAATTCTAGCACAATAGTGAGAAGGATACATTGACCACCCGTTATCCTTTGTTAGAAGGAAGCTATCAAAATATGAGATTAATTACACCACCACAGAGATAGAAGGGTTAGCCATCATGTATGCCCTGCAAAAGTTTCACCATTACTTGTTGGGAGGACACTTTAAAAATTTTACTGATCACTCCACACTGAAATACCTAGTCAACAATCCAGTGTTGGGGGGAAGAATATGCAGATGGATTCTACTATTTCAAGAATATTATTTCGAGATAATGGTTAAGCTAGGGAGAATGAACAAAGGCCTTGACCACTTGTCAAGGTTGGAACATGGCGAGGAACCTACTAGTTTGGAGGATACATTGTCGGATGCACAGTTTCTGGCCATTAGAAAGATTGATGATCACTTTGTTGAGATAGTCTAGTTCTTGTCAACAGGAATGGAACCTAGTGAATATACAATCACCTGGAAGAAACAGCTAGTATTGCACACCACAAACTTTTCACTTATAGTTGGACAACTATATAATATGGGACCTGATGATATATTGAGGATATGTGTTATGGATGCAGAAAGACCATTGATTTTAGCATAAGCTCATGAAGGCATCACAAGAGGACACTACGTAGGAAAAGAAACAACGAAGAAGGTTATTATTATTGGCCTCTGGTGGCCTACTTTACACAGAGATGCTAAAGACTACTATAGAGCCTGTGATGTATGCCAAAGAGTTGGGAAACTGTCCAGAAGATATGACATGCCATTATCACCCCAACTAAACTTACAAGCATTTGAGAAATGGACCATTTATTTTGTGGGACCTATAAACCCACAAGGAAATCACATAGGAGAAAGGTACATAATCATTGCAACAGATTACTTGACCAGATGGGCTGAAGAAAGAGCAGTTAAATATTGTAGTGAAACTACAGCTGGGCACTTCATATTTGATGGCATCATAACCAGGTTTGGATGCCCGAAGATCCTTATGAGTGATCAAGGCACACATTTTATTAATAAAACCATTGAATCGTTGACTGAGGAATTTGCAGTTCATCATCAGAAGAGCACACCCTACCATCCACAAGTGATTGGGATAGTCGAAGCGTTCAATAAGATATTAGAAACAACGCTGACAAAGATTTGCAGTGTGAATAGGGATGACTAGGATTTAAGAGTACCAGCAGTACTATGGGCCTATAGAACCACTTGCAAGAAGATAACAATGAAGACCCCCTTTAAGTTGGTTTATGGTCTAGAAGCAACTGTCCCAATCGAATATTTGGTCCCTAGCTTAAGAATCACAGCCTTTACAAATATGGATGGCACTAGCGTTGTTCAATAGAGGCTCGCATAGTTGGTCGAACTAGAGGAAGACTGATTCATTGCAGGATTCCATCAGTAGGTGTAGAAGGAAATAAAAAAGGCCTACCATGACAAGCATATCAAGAATAAAGCATTTAAGCAAGGAGATATGGTACTGGTATACGACAAAAAATTCATGAAGCATCCAGGGAAGCTCAGAACCCATTGGTTGGGACCATATGAGGTTTTCTATGTTACGGAAAGAGGAGTTGCACAATTGAAGAATTTGAATGGAGAATGGAAGGAAGGATTGGTGAATGGAAGCCAGTTGAAATTGTACTATGACAACTAGCTGCCTCACATTGCTCGATAAAAATAGAAGGAGAAAGGTTCTAGGTACCATGTGCAGTTGAAACTGGGTACTAGACACAGAAAAGACATTCTACACACAATGGGGGAGGAGAGAGAAGAAAGCACATGCTTTTCTGCGCAGCCTAAAGTCAAAGAAAAATAGAACGATCAGATTTGAAGTGCCTCAAGACAAGTCACAGGTGAGTGTTGGGGTCCTGTTGGCCCTTGGTTCTATAATAAAGAGAATATTAAGGTAGAAAAGACAAAATGTGAACTGCACGGAAGATCAATGACTCATACTAGGTCGAAGTGAGTAGAAGAGAAGAAAAGATGGAGCAAAGTAAGAGAAAGAAATTCATTGGATGAGGAGATCAAGGAAGACAAATTAGCAAGGAAGATAGATCATGGACAACTCAAAAATAGAAAAAATCCACCGGTAGATGCTTCAAGAGAACCACGAGAGAAAGAAGGAAAGACAGGTTGGTGAAGCCCTAAAAATGCAGGCCAAGTTGAACTAGGGCTTTAGACACCTAGGGTTTTTGTATCTAGGGTTTTGGAAATTAGGTTTTAGCCTAAGGATATCAATGAGATATCGTATTGTATAAATAAAGGTCAAGAGGACCTGGGATGGGTTGTTGTTGCTGTTGTTATTGTTGTCGTCGTTGGTTTGATGATGTGATGATGAGTGATTTTTTTATTGCTGAGAGGGAAGTATTGTGCTGAGAGAGAATTCTATATTGTAAGATATTCAGCTGGGTGTGAAGATCAACCCTACATTTGGGTGCGTAGGAAGGGAAGAAGAGAGAAGAGAGCAAGAGAGAAGATATGCTAGCTAAGAGTGTAGATAGGACTGTATGATTTCACTTAATATATTATAAAGCACAGTTCTGTGGATGTAGCCCTAGAGAGAGGATGAACCACGTACATATTGTTGTTGTGTGTGATTGATGTTGTGTTCTTTAACCCTTTGATATATGGTTGTTACATTAGTGTGTTAGATCTGGCAGATAAATGTGAGAAGTAGGTCTAAGCTGGTAACTGATATCTATATGTTGTGTTATTGTTGTATCAGATCCACTTTACGTTTCCTCTAGTTTTAGACATATGTGTCCCACAACCCCCTATAACTACTTCAGGTGAGACTACATCTTCTTCACAGGTGTTTCCGAAAGGAACATTAGTTAGGGATTGTTGGTGCGCCATTAGAGTTGAACCCCGGGTCTGCCCTTGTGTCAACACTTTCTCATATTCTGCACTCTCGATGTTTGGTTTGCTAATGTTCTTTCCATCAATGACAAACACATTCTTCCTGTAAACATACCAACAATCTCCCCCTTTGGCATTGATGGAAACCCTAAAAGGATGCACTATTTTTCTTAGAGCTCCAACTGTAGCATACAGACAACACCCTTTTCTCCCCCTTTGACATCAATGTCAAAGAAAACAGAAAGTGACTTTGTGCTCCCCCTTATGATATATACTAGGAGCACTCTCCCCCTGATCAGAGAGATTATTTTAACTTGATAATAGGGTCACACCCAACTTCTGGCGTATATACTCAAACTGAGCTTTTGCAAGTAGTTTAGTGAAGATATCAACAATTTGATCTTTGGATGGAATATAATGCAAAGAAACAATAGTGTTGTTTACCTGTTCCCTCAAGAAGTAATAATTGATGGGTATATGCTTGGTCTTGGAGTGAAATACAAGATTCTTTGATACAATAATGGCACTAGTATTATCACAATGAATTGGGATCTTTGCATTATACTTTACCTCCAAGTATGCAAGTGTCTGAATCATCCATAATACTTGGGTACAACAATTGGCAGCTACAATGTATTCAAATTCTGTAGTCTATAAGGAAATGGAACCTTGCTTCTTGTCCAACCATGCTACAAGAGAATCAACTAAGAAGAATGAACCTCCACTTGTTCTTTTCCTTCCATCCACGCAGTTAGCCCAATTTGCATTTGAATAGACTGGTAGTTGAAAATTCTAATGCCTAGGATACCGTAGGCCATAGTTCATTGTTCCTTTCAAGTATCTGAATATTATTTTGACAACTAACAAATGACTATGTTTAGGTGCAACCTGATACCTTCCTACCATTCCAACAACATGCATTATGTTTGGATGGGATGTTGTGATGTATAATAGGCTCCCTATCATAGACCTAATGAACTCTAATCAACATCAGGTGAGTCATCATCCTTTCTTAACTTGCATCTAGTGACCATAGGTGTGCTCATAGGATTAGAATATTCCATTTGAAACCTTTTCAACATTTCTCTTAGATATTTCTCCTGAGAAAGAAATATTCCTTTAGACTTCTGAGTAATTTGTAGACCAAGAAAAAATGTCAGTTCCCCTATCATAGACATTTCAAATTTAGACCACATGGTAGAAGCAAACCATTGTACCAATGAATCATTATTGTTTCCGAAGATGATGTCATCTACATAGACCAACACAATGAGAAAATCATTACCTTTTGTTTTGATATATAGGTTGTTGTCAATTGTTCCTCTCCTGAACCCTTTGTCTTGAAGATACTTATCCAGTTTGTAATACCAGGCACGAGGAGCTTGTTTCAACCCATATAAGTCATTCTTCAGCCTGTACACAAAGTCAGGGTTATCTGACAGTTGGAAACCCTATGGTTGTTCCATATATACTTCTTATTTTATATCTCCATTTAGAAAAGATGAATTGACATCCATTTGATAGACTTTAAAATTTTTATGACACACATAGGAAAGAAACATTATAATAGCTTCTAATCTTTCTACATGCGCAAATTTTTCATCAAAATCCAGTCCTTCTATTTGAGCATATCCTTTGCAGACCAATCTAGCCTTATTTATTACAATATTTCCTTGCTCATTCATCTTTTTTTTGTAGACCCTTTTGAATCCTATTACATTTTTATTTGTTGGCCTAGGAAAGAGCTCCCAAGTGCCATTTTTTTCAATCTAGTCCAGTTCCTCATTCATTGATTTTAACCAATTTACGTCTTTATTGGATTCATTAAAGTTTTTAGGTTCCACCATGGATATGAATGCTATATGTGATTGCTCAGTGTCTTTGATTATCCTTCTCCTGGTTTGTACACTTTGTCTTTCTCACCAATTATCTGACTTTTAGGATGATTCTTTTGAGTAATTCTAGAGGAAGGATTTGATGTTGATTGTTGTCCTGACTCTTCTTGTCTGGGTGTATCTTCTCCACCTTATTCATCATCTTCTTGTGACTCTGATATTTGTTGTTCTTTATATTCATTATTCTCATCATATTTTTCATCTGGATTAGTTCTTATTCTCTGTTGATATTTTATAGGAGCTTCTTCATCAATTCGAACATCAATACAGTCTACTAATTTATGCATTTTTTTTAAAGCATCTGTACCCTTTATTGTTCATTGCATATCCTAAGAATATACCTTCATTATCTCTACTATCAATTTTTCCCAGATGATCATCATTATTCTTGATGTAGAATTTACTTGCAAATACTTTGAAGTGCTTGATTGATGCAAGTCGACCAAACCACAACTCATATGGAGTTTTATCACAGTTCGGAATTAGATTCTCTTTGTTTAGAATATGAAAATTCGTGTGAACAACCTCCACCCAAAAGGTTTATGAAATGTCCCTTTCACTCATCATATCCCTTTCCATCTATTGAAGTGATCTATTTTGGCATTCTACAACTCCATCATCATTGAGGAGCACCTGGAATAGTATATTCTCTTTTAATTCCATTTCTGTCACATAATTATTTGAAATATCTTGACATAAATTCTCCTCCCTTGTCTGAGCAAATTGGCTTTAACTTCCTTCCTATTTGATTCTCAGCTAATGCCTTAAACGTTTTGAAATTCTCAAATGCATCATATTTTTCTCTCATAAATTCAACCCACGTAAGTCAGGAGAAGTCATCAATGACTAGCATAAAGTAACGTTCTCCTCCATTTCCTTCCTTTCTTGATGGTCCACACAGATCCATATGAAAAAATTGAAGTGGTTTCTCTGAAGATGTGAAACTCTTCAATTTGAATTGAGCACGAGTCAACTTCCCCATTTGACAGGATTCACATACAGAGTTATTAGGCTTAGATATTCTTGGATGGTCTTTCACAGTGCCTTCATTATTCAATTTGACAATATGATCAAAATTCAGGTGTCCAAGCCTTTTGTGCCATAACCAACTTTCATCAAGTTTGCTTAAATTACATTTCTCCTTATCTTCCTTTAGAACATATACATTGTTTTCAGTTCTAACCCCTTTTACAATCAGCTCTCTTGTGTTTACTGTCTTTATTTTACAATTCTTGGCAGTGAAAGTGACTTCACATCCTCTGTCACATATCTGACTGACATGAATAAGATTATGCTTTAAACCATCAACAAATAATACATCTTGATCTTTTCTTCTTCCATTACTTAAGCTTACTATACCTTTACCTCTGATCTTACCTGGAGCATCATTTCTAAAGGTCACACTCCCTATTTATTTTCTTTGAGTAATAGGAACTTACTTTTATCACCTGTCATATGAATGGAGCATCCGTTGTCAATATACCAGGTGTCATTTTGTCTTTGAGATGATAACACTAATCCACACTTGTTATCTTCACTCTTCTTCCAAACCTTGACGTTTTCAGTTCTGTGATTTGAATCTGGCTTATAGTTTTTTAAGCGAGAGTCTGCATCTTTATGTCCATAATTATGGCAGATGTAACATTTTGGTTCATTGTATAAAGGATCATAACAATTGTTCTGTGAAATATACATCCTTTTCCAAGCCATGACATGATTTGAAGTCTGTGGTTGTTTGTTACTTGGTTGTCTCATTCTTTGTTGTGGTAGATATTTATTCCTTGGCTGTCTTGATTGCTCATGACTAAATCTTAAAGAAAAATTTATAGCTTTGTGTCCAAACTTAGATCAGTGAAAACGATATCCATAGAAAAAATATTTGTACCTGGAAAATGGCTATCTTCTTTAAGAAAGTCGATTTCTTCCATGCTGATGATTTCCTTGAGCAGAGGATGTATTATTTATTTGTTCTACAGATTCAGTTCTGGTAGATTTTCCTTCACTCCTCCTTGGCAATTGATTCTCTTCCTTTGTTTCTGTAGGTTTTTTGTTGTCAATGGTTGTAGATTTGAAAAACTTGATGGATTCTTTGTTGCTTGGCTTACTGTTACATGTTAAAATTACTCACTTTGATAGTGTTGCAAGTGTCATCATTACAAAGGTCGCAAGTGTTGCATTTTGCTCACAAGGTCGCAAGTGTCGCATTTTTCTCACAAGGTCGCAAGTGTCGCATGTTGCTCACAAGTGTCGCAAGTTTCAGGGAATCATACTGCCATGATGCCTATGTCGTGCCCATAACGACATGAGAAGGACACTTGAAACACCTCAAACATTTGATTTGGAAGAGGAGAAATGAGTCAACAGGCTTGCAAACCTTTTTCCATCTGAAAGAACCTCAAAAACTGAGCTTTTGAAGGAGAGCACTCCCCTATACCTCTTCTTGGAGTGCCAACGCTCCCCCTTACACTGTCAGGGGGTGTTATAAAGCTCCCCTGGCCCTTTTGAGGGAGCACTATAGATTTTGATAGCATTGGCACCCCCCTAAAGCCTACTAGGGAGTGCTACAACACTCTGATGCTCCTTTTGAGGGAGCACTACCTATTCTGGGTAGTTGTTAAGTTGTTGAAATGAATGGGGGAAGGATCCTTTCATTCTTGGAAGGCAGTTGGATTTGAATCCCTAGTCTAGCCATGATCTTAGGGAATATCCTCAACTGAAGGAGGAAAATCCTCACCTTCCCCAAGGATATCTCAAGTTGTTGAGCCTCTCCAAGGCTATATAAGCAATCTTTCTAATGGTGAAAGATGACTGGAAAAAGGAGAATGACACCAAACTTATAATCTCATAAGTGGTGCTGGAGCTGACGGGAGGAATTGCTAGCATGAAACCTATGATCTCATAGGAAACACATAGTCATCCAAAGGAGAGTGATCAATGAAGTTGTTTCCATCCAGGTTGTGGATCTTTCGAGCAAGGGTTAGACGAAGGGGATTTGACGAAGCTGTCGCATTCGCATCTATGACTGTAAGTGATGCTGCCATTATTCTCATTAATATGACACGCTTGGCCTGTTTCTTTCTAGTTTGTGTCTGATGTTACATAAACTTATCATTGATAGATAGATCTGCTTTCGAGCTAATATCAATAGAGTAGGAAGCAGTCGTATCTTGTTTGTCTACAGAACTCAGTGAGTTGCAAACGATTGGAGCTCAACTCGGAGCGGGCAGGGACAAACGTCGATAAAAAGGTACTTCTGTTATCCTCCCTTCTCACGTCTTAGTTTGTACAGATTTGAAAGGAAGTCAGTGTCCACGTTAAGCATTTTCTGTCTTAGAGTTAAGGTCAAGCTCTTTGAGGCAATCTACCTATCCACAGGGAGATTTTCCTACAATAGAAACTGGCGACTCCACTGGGGATCGAACCTGGAACCTTGAGCATAGTTCTTTTCCTGTGTCAAGCTCGTTAAAAAATGAAACAATTACCTCTCCCTTCAAGTTGAGTCTTTCGCTAGATCTCGTAGATGTCAAGTCGAGTCTTTCGTTAGGTCTCGTTTTTAACCTTCATTTCATCCACCTGTATCCTTTTTCTCCATCTAGCACAGAAATTGGTGACAACCTCAAAGTCGATGAATGAATTGAAGCTTGGGGGGGGCATGTCTCCAGCCTTTGATGATCATTCTGGAGCTAAGCCACCAGCTTTCAAGTTGGGGGCATACCGAGCTTAGTCTTTGTTCTTTCTCGTGCTCGTAAATACATGAGAATGCAACCGGGTAAAATTTTATCTCTTTTTCGGACCCATACGGATACACGAACACATGAAAAAGGAACCCCCCTGGAGTCTCCTTTAAACCCTTTTCAGACTCTCTAAATATGAAAAGATTGTCGAGTGACCTTGCTTCCTTTCACACTCATTAAAAGGTCAGAAAGGGCATCTTTAGAGTGACATATTATCTCTTTTTTGGTTTCGTTAGACTACTGTACGAAAAAGGAACTAAGAGAGTTCTCTTTTAAGTGTTTTTCCAAGCTCTATAATCCCAAAAAACCTTCGAGTTTTTCATCTTTGGACTCGTTAAAACACACATCGACAGACCCATATGGGACCGATCCCTTACTTCTTCCAGTTCGTTAAACAAAGGAAGAGGAACTTACCGAAGGTGAGTTATATCGAGCACGTGTTATCCTCCTCGAGCTCATTAAACCAAAAACAGGTACTCATCTATCTGGATGGGGGAAAAATTGAAAGGAGCAAGCCAAGAAGTCTCTTGAGAACATCATCCAACAATTCTTAGAGTCGCCCTTGAACATGGCACTTTGTCATCTGCATGCATCATAATCCTCTGAACCTCTGCACTGAGCCAATCCTTTGAGTTCCTTTCACTCCTTTGGGTCACCTGACACAAGTCATAGTATCCACCGCATAGTTTTGGTCCATGTTATGTTTTGTTGTTGTGCCTCAGTGTTCAAGGGAAGTATCCACCTCGAGAGTCAGCCATCCCAAATATCTTGCCTCAAAACCAGTGTCAGTCCATGTGCTTTTGATCTACCAGTTACATCTCTATGTCCGTTTCGTGTCGTTGATGGGGGATACATCAAGGCCCTCCCTCGACGAGTCTATTCCTGTCGAATTCAACACATTATCCAGGAATTAGACTTAGAAACTAGTTAGTACTTTGGGACCTGCATGCCTCAATGGCAGGCCTCCTCACATTCGACAGTAGGTTTACATCATTGACCTCTGATCGAATGATTCCACGGATGTTCGACCTCAGCTCATCTATTCACATTCGCTGGACTGTACTAGGGTACCTTGGGAATCATTGGCATTAATGGTGATCTCCCTCGCACTTGTTAACGGTTTGCATCATTGATCGGTAATCAAGTGGTTTCTACCATGTTCGAAATCAGGACATCTATTCACATGGTTAGATTTGTACCATATTGGGATTGGTAAGAAGACCCTAGGTTGAGCGATCACTTTGATATATGCTTTACCCAGGTTGTGAAGGAGTTTCTATTGGAAAAATAACACATACACTGTTACATAGATCCACTTTGTATTGGTCGTGGCTATGTCTTGTCATCTCGTAGATCCACTGTGTATTCTTCGTGGCTACGATTAGTTCACGTCATTAGAGTATAGATCCACAGTGTATTTTCGGTGGCTATACCTTCTTATCAATACAATTATGGATCCACAGTGTATTTTATGGTGGCCATATCTTGCAAGTCTTGATCACCCAAGCATAGGTATGCCTGGCTTGGGTTTGAAGCATGTCATAATATTTGTTGGATGTTTGTGTGCAGCTTCTGTCGGGTTCTCCGAGTCTATACCCTTTCTTGAAATTCTACAAAGTATTTCAGTTATCAGTTCCTATCTTCTAACTTCATACTTTGGGGTGCAATCTGTTACACGTCAAAATTACTCACTTTGATAGTGTCCCAAGTGTCATCATTACAAAGGTCGCAAGTGTCGCATTTTTCTCACAAGGTCACAAGTGTTGCATGTTTCTCACAAGTGTTGCAAGTGTTAGGGAAGCACACTGCCATGATGCCTATGTCGTGCCCATAACGACATGAGAAGGACACTTGAAACACCTCAAACATTTGATTTGGAAGAGGAGAAATGAGTCAGCAGGCTTGCAAACCTTTTTCCATCTGAAAGCACCTCAAAAAATGAGCTTTTCAAGGAGAGTGCTCCCCTATACCTATTCTCAGAGCATCGACGCTCCCCCTTACACTGTCAGGTGGCATTATAAAGCTCCCCTAGACCTTTTGAGGGAGTGCTATAGATTTTGACAATGCTGGCACCCCCCTAAATCCTACTAGGGAGCGCTACAAAGCTCTGATGCCCCTTTTGAGGGAGAGCTACCTATTCTAGGTAGTTTTTAAGTTGTTGAGATGAATGGGGGAAGGATCCTTTCATTCTTGGAAGGCAGTTGGATTCGAATCCCTAGTCCAGCCATGATCTTAGGGTATATCCTCAACTGAAGGAGGAAAATCCTCACCTTCCCCAAGGATATCTTAAGTTGTTGAGCCTCTCCAAGGCTATATAAGCAAACTTTCTAATGGTGAAAGAGGACTGGAAAAAGGAGAATGACACCAAACTTATGATCTCATAAGTGGTGCTGGAGCTGATGGGAGAAATTGCTAGCATGAAACTTATGATCTCATAGGAAATACACAGTCAGCCAAAGGAGAGTGATCAGTGAAGCTGCTGCCATCCAGGTTGTGGATCTTTCGAGCAAGGGTTAGACGAAGGGGATTTGATGAAGTTGTCTCATTCGCATCTATGACTGTAAGTGTTGCTGTCATTATTCTCATTAATATGACACACTTGGCCTATTTCTTTCTAGTTTGTGTCTAATGTTACATAAACTTATCATTGATAGATAGATCTTCTTTCGAGCTAATATCAATAGAGTAGGAATCGGTCGTATCTTGTTTGTCTACAGAACTCAGCAAGGAGAAAAGGATTGGAGCTCAACTCGGAGCGTGCAAGGACAAATGTCGATAAAAATGTACTTATGTTATCCTCCCTTCTCACATGTTAGTTTGTACAGATTTGAAAGGAAGTCAGTGTCCACATTAAGCATTTTCTATCTTAGAGTTAAGGTCAAGCTCTTTGAGGCAATCTACCTGTCCGCAGGGAGATTTTCCTACAATAGAAACTGGCGACTCCACTGGGGATCGAACCTGGAACCTTGAGCATAGTTATTTTCCTGTGTCAAGCTCATTAAAAAATGAAACAATTACCTCTCCCTTCAAGTTGAGTCTTTTGCCAGATCTCGTAGATGTCGGGTCGAGTATTTCATTAGGTCTCATTTTTAACCTTCATTTCATCCACCTGTATCCTTTTTCTCCATCTAGCACAGAAATTGGTGACAACCTCAAAGTCAGTGAATGAATTGAAGCTTGGGGGGGGAATGTCTCTAGCCTTTGATGATCATTCTAGAGCTAAGCCACCAGCTTTCAAGATGGGGGCATACCGAGCTTAGTATTTATTCTTTCTCATGCTCGTAAATACATGAGAATGCAACCGGGTAAAATTTTATCTCTTTCTCGGACCCGTACGGATACACGAACACACGAAAAAGGAACCCCCCTGGAGTCTCCTTTAAACCCTTTTCAGACTCTCTAAATATGAAAATATTGTCGAGTGACCTTGCTTCCTTTCACACTCGTTAAAAGGTCATAAAGGGAATCTTTCGAGTGATAGTTTATCTCTTTTTCGGTCTCGTTAGACTACAGTACGAAAAAGGAACTAAGAGAGTTCTCTTTGAAGTGTTTTTACAAACTCTATAATCTCGAAAAACCTTCGAGTTTTCTATCTTTGAACTCGTTAAAACACTCATCGATAGGCCCATATGGGACCGATCCCTTACTTCTTTCGGTTCGTTAAACAAAGGAAGAGGAACTTACCGAAGGTGAGTTATATCGAGCATGTGTTATCCTCCTCGAGCTCATTAAACCAAAAAGAGGTACTCATCTATCTGTATGGGGGAAAATTGAAAGGAGCAAGCCAAGCAATATCTTGAGAACATCATCCAACAATTCTTAGAGTCACCCTTGAACATGGCACTTTGTCATTTGCATGCATCATAATCCGTTGAACCTCTGCACTGAGCCAATCCTTTGAGTTCCTTTCACTCCTTTGGGTCACCTGACGCAAGTCACAGTATCCACTGCATAGTTTTGGTCCATGTCATGTTTTTTTGTTGTGCCTCAGTGTTCAAGGGAAGTATCCACCTCAAGAGTCAACCATCCCAAATATCTTGCCTCAAAACCAGTGTCAGGCCATGTTCTTTTGATCTACCAATTACATCTCTATGTCCATTTCGTGTCATTGATGGGGGATACATCAAGGCCCTCCCTCGACGAGTCTATTCCTATTGACTTCAACACATTATCCTAGAATTAGACTTAGAAACTATTTAGTACTTTGGGACATGCATGCCTCAATGGCAGGCCTCCTCACATTCGACAGTAGGTTTACATCATTGACCTCCGATTGAATGATTCCATGGGTGTTCGTCCTCAGCTCATCTATTCACATTCACTGGAATGTACTAGGGTAACTTGGGAATCTTTGGCATTAATGGTGATCTCCCTCACACTTGTTAACGGTTTGCATCATTGACCGGTAATCAAGTGGTTTCTTCCATGTTCGACATCAGGACATCTATTCACATGGTTAGATTTGTACCATATTGGGATTGGTAAGAAGACCCTGGGTTGAGCGATCACTTTGATAAATGCTTTGCCCAGGTTGCGAAGGAGTTTCTATTGGACAAATAACACATACATTGTTACATAGATCCACTTTGTATTGGTCATGGCTATGTCTTGTCATCTCGTAGATCCATTGTGTATTCTTCGTGGCTACGATCAGTTCATGTCATTAGAGTATAGATCCACAGTATATTTTCGGTGGCTATACCTTCTTATCAATACAATTATGGATCCGCAGTGTATTTTATGGCGGCCATATCTTGCAAGTCTTGATCACCCAAGCATAGGTATGCCTGCCTTCGGTTTGAAGCATGTCATAATATTTGTTGGATGTTTGTGTGTAGCTTCTGTCGGGTTCTCCGAGTCTATACCCTTTCTTGAAAGTCTACAAAGTATTTCAGTTATCAATTCCTATCTTATAACTTCATACTTTGGGGGGCAATCTGTTACACGTCAAAATTACTCACTTTGATAGTGTCGCAAGTGTCGTCATTACAAAGGTCGCAAGTGTCGCAATTTTCTCACAAGGTCGCAAGTGTTGCATGTTGCTCACAATTGTTGCAAGTGTCAGGGAATCATACTGCCATGATGCCTATGTCGTGCCCATAACGACATGCAAAGGGCACTTGAAACACCTCAAACATTTGATTTGGAAGAGTTGAAATGAGTCAGCAGGCTTGCAAACCTTTTTCCATCTGAAAGCACCTCAAAAACTGAGCTTTTGAAGGAGAGCGCTCCCCTATACCTCTTCTCGGAGTGGCGGTGATCCCCCTTACACTATCAGGGGGTGTTATAAGGCTCCCCTGGCCCTTTTAAGGGAGCGCTATAGATTTTGACAGCGCTGGCGCCCCCCTAAAGCCTACTAGGGAGAGCTACAACACTCTGATGCCCCTTTTGAGGGAGCGCTACCTATTCTGGGCAGTTGTTAAGTTGTTGAGATGAATGGGGAAAGGATCCTTTCATTCTTGGAAGGCAGTTGGATTCGAATCCCTAGTCCAAACATGATCTTAGGGCAGATCCTCAACTGAAGGAGGAAAATCCTCACCTTCCCCAAGGATATCTCAAGTTTTTGAGCCTCTCCAAGACTATATAAGAAAGCTTTCTAATGGTGAAAGAGGACTGGAAAAAGGAGAATGACACCAAAATTATGATCTCATAAGTGGTGTTGGAGCTGATGGGAGGAATTGCTAGCATGAAACCTATGATCTCATAGGAAACACACAGTCAGCCAAAGGAGAGTGATCAGTGAAGTTGTTGCCATCCAGGTTGTGGATCTTTCGAGCAAGGGTTAGATGAAGGGGATTTGACGAAGCTGTCGCATTCGCATCTACGACTGTAAGTGTTGTTGTCGTTATTCTCATTAATATGACATGCTTGGCCTATTTCTTTCTAGTTTGTGTCTGATGTTACATAAACTTATCATTGATAGATAGATCTGCTTTTGAGCTAATATCAATAGAGTAGGAAGCAGTTGTATCTTGTTTGTATACATAACTCAGTGAGGAGAAAAGGATTAGAGCTCAACTCAGAGTGTGCAGGGACAAACGTCGATAAAAAAGTACTTCTATTATCCTCCCTTCTCACATGTTAGTTTGTACAGATTTGAAAGGAAGTCAGTGTCCACGTTAAGCATTTTCTGTCTTAGAGTTAAGGTCAAGCTCTTTGAGGCAATCTACCTGTCTGTAGGGAGATTTTCCTACAACACTTACCACTACTTGATCCCTCTTCATAACCCAAACCAATTTTCAACTTTGAATTCCTTTGTTGATTCAGAATGGAGGCTAATCCTTCTGAGGATTTAATACTTGTCAGATTCTGATGATATAAGGCCTGAAATTTCTCTAGATATTTTCTGACAGACACTACTTCAGCTTCCAAATTTTCACCTTTTGTTTCATCTTAGGAAAAATAAATGCTAGGTGTGTGTGAAGTAACTCCAACACCCCCTCTGAATATCACTAAGGTGAAAATAAAGAATGGGTCACGACAATGAGGCCAGGTTAGGTACCCAAATACAAAATATACACTGAAATAAAGTGAGGAAAGAGGGAAAACCTCATATGAAAACCCCCCTTCAAGGTATAATGTATGTAAAAAAATAAAAATGAGAAGGAACAAAAAACAGTTGCTAAGAAACCATGTCCTTCACTCCAAGAAGACCTCACAACTATGGAATTTTGTGCTCGTTGAAGATTTTGTTGAAGATGTAGATGTCTGCATGGATATGATGAAGTATATGCATCATTTATATTTCCACACATATCCACTTTCTCTTCTTGTAATGAATAATATCCAAATAAATTTTGGATGAAACTTTGAAAACCGTGCAGTCGTTTCCAAAAAAACACTAAAATTTTGTTGATTTTAAAATGATCATACTTCACTTCTCGGGCTCCGTTTCGAGTGATTTGTTTTTTGAAATTGGATATTTTCCCGAGAGGAATTCAAATTTCCAATTTGTTTCTGCAAATTGTACTCAGAAAATATCATAATTGAGTCTGATGTGTGCGACTCTCTTTTTTTTCTCCTGAGATGCATGCATTGCGCATGGAAAAATATTTGCATGTGACTCCTGAGATGCATGCCATATATATTCCACATGAATTTCAAAAAACAAATATGAAATGGAGTAGACATCATCTTCAATTAATGGAATACAAATTTGTGCAAATACTTTTGTAGAAGACTCTTCATAATAAGAGGCTTGATCTTCCGATCGCTTCTCTTTTGGCTCTATTTGTTCAACCTCCTGCATGAAATCTTCACAATCTTCTTTATTCCCAAATAGAACCTCCAATCTGGTCCATAATTCATTTGGAGTTGATTCTTTTGATTCTTCATATACTTGGTGGAGAATTTATGGAGAAATAGACAAGAAGATAAATCATATGGCCATATCTTGTTTATTGAGAAAATCATTTTTCTCATTGGCGGAATCAGGCTCTACTTCCATTACCATGGTTATTTGGTATAATCCTCTACTTCTAAGAAGAATTAGAATCTTTGGCTTCCACTCCAAATAGTTATGAGGCGTTAGAAGTATTATCGGTGAGTAAAACATATATTCCATCTTTTCTGCATTCTTCAATCTTCAGTACTTGCAAAAATAATTTGGTGTAGATTTTGCTTAACAATATGTAAATGTGTTGAAACTACACATAATATATCTAGCTATAAAATACCACACACATTTGCAGAGAGAAATTGAGAAATAAGAAGCAAGAGAGAAAGAATGGAAGAATTCTCATTAACCGTATTCCACTCTCAAAGAGTGAATAATTTACAATAGATATAGGATACATGAGTAAATAATGAGTCATAGTGGTGGTATAGAGTGATATAGAAACACACCAACATTTACGGGAGTGAACTACCACCTACTCTAGTCTCTCAAGTAGTTACGGGAGTGAACTGCCACCTAGTTGAGTTAACTAATCAACTAGTCTCCAGTTAACTAATTGAACAAAGAGTAGTGAGGAGATAACTCAGGGAATCAAGGATAATGCACCAGTTTGGTGATGATCCCAAGGCAAGTTTGAATTATCATGGTGAAGATCCCAATGTTGCATGGTGACAAAACCATGCAGCATCTAAACTCAACTCAACTAGTCAAAATGAAGTGTCAACTGAATGAGAATATTCTCTAGGTGGAATATTCTCCCCTAAAATATAGGAGACTAGATAATGAATAATTATGACTAATAAACAAGGAAAAACCTTAGGAAAAATAAATCCTAGGTGTGTGTGAAGTAACTCCAATAGGCCTTTCATAGTGTTAAAAATTTCTTCTATACATAAGAAGTACTTACTGATAGTTTCATCTTCATCCATCTTTAACTGCTCAAATTTCAGTTTGTGAGTCTGAAGTTTTGCGTCTTTCAACTTTTCATTACCTTCACAACTAATTATCAACTTGCCCCACATAAATTTTGTTGAATCACAGTGCATGACTTTGACAAAGTTGGCTTCAACAAGTCCAATGAGGATGGCATCCATTTCTTTTGCATTAAATCTAAACTCCAACTTATCATCTTTTGAGGCCAAGACTACAGGCTTCACATATCCCATTTCAACGACATCCCAAACATCATCACCCAAAAATATTAAATGTGTTCTCATTCTTATTTTCCAAAAGGCAAAGTTTGTTCCATCAAACAGAGGGGGTTTATTAGTTGAACTTCCATCATGACTAGTAATGTTCACGCCTATGGATCTACCTTTGATCAAGGGCACTGAATCTGATACCAATTGTTGGAAATATAACTGAGAGGGGGGGGGGGTGAATCAGTTATGTATATAATCTTGAAACTTTTTGTTGTCACAGGGGCAGACCCTGGGTTCATCTCCAAGAGCGCACCAACAAGCCCTAACTACTGGCCCTTTTGGAAACACCTACGAAGCAGATGCAATCTCACCCGAAGCAGTTATGAGGGGGTTGTAGGATAGGGATGTCTACAACTAAGGGGAATATCAAGTGGATCTAACATAGGAACAACACAACATTCATATATCACTTATCATCTTAGATCTATTATGAACATCTACTTATCAGATCTAAAACAATAATACAATCACAGTATATCAATGACAAAGATAAAATACCAATCACACACAACACAAGATGTACATGGTTCACCCTCTCTCTAGGGATACACCCACAGAACTATGCTTTATATTATATTAAGACAAAGCATACAGTTCTTGTCTGGGCTCTCAGCTAGCAAATCTCTTCTCTTCTCCTTTCTTTCTCTCCCCTCCTTGCACACCCAGCTGCAGGGTTGATCTTTGCACCCAGCTAAAGATCTTACAATACTAGAAGGCTCTCACAATTAGCACTACTCTCTCACACAATAGTAATCTCTCACAATAGCACCACTAAATCGACAACAATATTGTACCAACCCAAAGTACCAACCCAAACTAGGCCCTCGTGACCTTTATTTATACATTACAATCACTTCACCGACATCCTTAGGCCGAAACCTAGGTGTCAAAACCCTAGATACAAAAACCCTAGGTGTCTAAATCCCTAAGTCAACTTGACCCACATTTTTCAGTCTTCATTAGCCTGTCTTTCCTTTCTTCTCATGCGGTGCTCCAAAGCATCCAATGGTGGATTTTTCCACTTGTTGAGTTATCCATGATCCTTATTCCTTGCTAATTTTTCATCCTTGATCTCCTCATCCAACGACTTTCTTTCTCGGACTTTGCTCCATATTTTCTTCTCTTTTTCTCACTTCAACCAAATAACAGTCTCTGGGACTTGCACGAAGTTCACATTTTTCCTTTTCTTCCTTGATATTTGCTTGCTTCCCTAACCAAGGGCCAACAGGCCCCCAACACTCACATGTGACTCATACTGAGGAACTTCATATCTGCTCCTTATGTTTTACTTCGACTTCTGACTACACAGTGCAACCTCTTCTTTTTGCTCTATGGATCCTTTTCCTCCTTTGTGTAGACTGTCTTTTCTATGTCTGGTACCCATTTTCAACTGCACCTGGTACCTAGAACCTTTTCTTCATTCTCCTACTGAGAGTTGTGAGGAAGCTAGTTGTCATAATGAAAATTCAGTCGGATCCCATTCACTAATCCTTCCTTCCACTCCCCATTCAGAGTCTTCAATTGTGAAGCTCCTCCCTTTGTAACATAGGCGATCTCATATGTCCCTAGCCAATGCATTGTGAACTTCCCAGGATGTTTGATGAACTTAATGTCATATATCAAGACTAGATCACCTTGTTTGAATGCCTTCTTCTTGATGTGCCTGTCATGATAGGCCTTATCTCTTTCCTTCTGTACTTGTTGATGGAATCCTGCAACAAATCTATCTTCCTCCAATTCAACCAAGTGTGCAAGCCTCTATTGAATAGTGCCAGGCTCATCCATATCCATAAAGGAAACAATTATCAGGCTTGGTACCAAATATTCCATTGGAACAAGAACTTCAAGACCATATACTAACTTAAAAGGTGTATGCATTGTCAGCTTCTTGCAAGTGGTTCTATAGGCCCATAATACTGCTGGTACTCTTAAATCCAAATCACCCCTATTCACACTGCAAATCTTCGTCAGCGTTGTCTCCAAGATCTTATTGAATGCTTCAACTGTCCCATTTTCTTGTGGATGGTATGGTGTGCTCTTCTGATGGTGGACTGCAAATTCTTCATTCAAGGCTTCACCTTTCTTATTGATGAAATGTGTTCCTTGATCACTCATAAGGATATTTGGGCATCCAAACCTGGTTATGATGTCATCAAATATGAAGTGCACAGTTGTAGTTTCACTATAGTCCTTGATTTCTCTTGATTCAACCCATCTGGTCAAGTATTCTTTTGTTGTAATTATGTACCTTTCTCATGTACACTTTCCTGGTAGATTTATAGGTCCAACTAAGTCAATGGCCCATTTATCAAATGCTTGTGGGGTTAGTTGTGGGGATAATGGAATTTCATCTCTTTTGGATGGTTTCCAAACTCTTTGGCATACATCGCAGGCTCTAGAATAGTCTTTAGCATCTCTGTGTAAGGTAGGCTACCAAAGGCCAGCTCTGAGAACCTTCTGCGCAGTTGCTTTCCCTACATAATGTCCTCTTGCGATGCCTTCATGAGCCTCTGCAAGGATCAATGGTCATTCTACCTCCACAACACATCTTATTAATATCTCATCAGGTCCCATATTGTATAGACGTCCAGCTATAAGTGATAATTCTGTGATGCGCACTACTAGTTGTTTCTTCTAAGGAATTGTATACTCACTAGGTGCCATTCCTATTGATAGGAACTAGATTTTCTCTGTGAAGTGGTCAACAATCTTTCTAATGGCTAGTAGTTGTGCATCTGGTAGTGCATCCTCTAAACTAGTTAGCTCTTCTCCATGTTCCAACCTTGACAAGTGGTCAGGACCTTTGTTCATCCTCCCTTGCTTTACTATGATCTCAAAATCATATTCTTGAAATAGCAGAATCCATCTGCATATTCTTCCCCCCAACACTGGCTTGTTGACTAGGTATTTCAGCATGAAATGATCAATAAACATTTTAAAGTGTCCTCCAAACAAGTAGTGGCGAAACTTATGCAATGCACACACCATGTCTAACCCTTCTCGCTCTGTACTAGTGTAATTAATTTCTATCATTGATATCTTCCTGCTAGAAAAGGCTAACGGGTGGTCAATATCTCCTTCTATAGGTTGTGCTTACATAGCTCCTAAAGTAATGGAAGACGCATTGACATGCACATGAAATTCCTTGGTCCAATCTGGAAAAACCAGAATGCATACAGTAACCATTTTATGTTTCAATGTGTCGAAGCTCTGCTAGCATTCTTCTGTCCAATTAAACTGACAATCCTTCTTCAACAGTTTTTCCATGGGATCTGTGATCTAAGCATATCCTTTGATGAACTTCATGTAACATCTTGTGTGTCCTAGTGCAGTGCATAGCTGTTTGACTGAAGTAGGAGGGGTTAGATCAACTATAATGGCAATTTTGGATGGATCTACCAACAATCCTTGCTTGCCTACAATATGACCTAAGAAAACTCCAAATGGTGAAAATAAAATGCATTTCTTCAAATTCAAAGCAATTTGACACTGCCTGCATTTGTCCAACATTAGCCTTAGACATTCAATATGATTTTTTAGTAAACTAAAAAAAGTCCAATCATCAAAATATGCTTTTAGAAATTTATGCAGAAATTCTTTGAATGCTTTGACCACCACCCTGGAGAAGATGGCTGGGGCATTCTTCAATCCAAATGGCATCACTGTATATTGTTAGGATCCCCATTATATTGCAAACATGGTCTTATGGCGATATTCCTTGGAAATCCATATCTGATGGTATCCTGAAAATCCATCTGTAAAAGAATATACTTCTTGGCCTCCCACATTATCTAACACTTCATCAGTAAATGGTGTAGGGAAGGGGTCATGCAAACAAGCATCATTCAGCTTCCTGAGATCTGAATATATCCTGATCTCTCCTATATTCTTGTCTTGTACCACCATAGGGCTAATCCATTCTAACTCTTCGACAAGTTCTATGATTCCTTCTTCCAACATTCTGTCAAGCTCAATTTTCACTTTTTCCTTATATTTAGGATTTGGTCTGTATGGTATTTGTTTGACTAGTCTAGCATCTAGATTTAAAGGAATGCTCATCTCTCCCATAGGCCCTTTAATTCCCTTAATATCAATGAACTTAGTTGGAAACAAGTCCTGATATTAATGCAGTAACTCTATAATTTTGTCAATGGTTGCAGTAGTAATCTCCAACATTTGCAAACTTTGGTGTCTTCTCTGTTCCAATATTGACCTTCTTAATCTTAATCGGTTGTCTAATAAATGGTAACTCAACTCCTGGTCCTTCCACATATATCTGGCCCTCTATTTCTACGATGTTCACCTTCCTAGGATCATCATCTTCATCGACATTGATGTTATAATAGCCTTGCAGTTTTTGGAGAGGTGGAGTCCATTCATCCTCTTCTTGTTCCAAACGAAGGCTAGATTCCTGCTCGAATACTTTTTGTCTCACAATATGTAATGCTTGATATACTGAAGGATATTGGATTTGAAATAAGAAGGTGGTTACAAAATTTTGGGTCATACCTTTCCAATCTGTAGTGATGAGGCACAGTTCTGCTTGAAGGTACCAGTTGATAGGTGTCGTGTCCAGTGTGTTGATGAGTTTGTGTACCCATTATTCTTGAGGAACATTGCTCTAGGATTTCTCACAGCTTCTCACATGGTCCTTTGGGAAGCTTCGACCTATGTATCGAACTTCATAGCCTTCTACTTGTGATAAGAAGTGCGTTTTCATCAAGGTACGACATTGTATCCAATATTTAATGCTACTTTTGTGTGCCCCCCACCATCTTTCTAGTGTGGCTTTCAAGGCCTCATCCATCGCCAATAATCTTTGTTGTATTGGTACACTTTATTCAAATTCCAACAAGAAGGTTTCTAAAGGGTTTAGACCATCAAAGGTGGGTAAGTTACTAATTGTTGTGCCAATCCAACGAACTTCTCTGGTTAATCTAGCACATATTCTTGTAGATACTTCATAAATTTTATTCTGCCAATTCTCCAGTGCTCTTTTGAGTTTGATGAGCATACGTTATCACTTCACCAGCTTAATTTTCCATCAGTTATGGGATTAATGTAATCCTGTTGTCTGGTTGTCAATTTGTATATGTTTTCTAGTGCATATGCGTGGTCTTCTTCTCTGATAGGTTCTGTGTACCGTTGACCTTCACATGGATCTAAAGGTGTGATGAACCTAAGGCCATCTTTTTCAAAATTCATATGTCTCTTCTTTAAATCAACCATAGTGGAATTATTAAAGGCCCAATTAATTCCTAACAACGCAGGGTAAGGGCAGGTGTCATCAACTATCTCAATTACCTCAAAATCTACAAATGTTCTTACTCCATCAATGTCCACAAGGACATGTTCTAATATTCCAAAAGGGCTTCAACTTGTTTATTAGACATCCTAAGCCTGATAAGGGAGTAGATAAACTTTAGTTTTCCCATCAGTGCCCAGGTTTGCTTCATCAAGATATTGACCTACGACCCTAAGTCGAGGACTACATAGTCTATCTCATACTCTCCTATTTGAGCATTCAAATGTAATTCCTTATTTGTCCTTCTCTTCTTACCAATTTGGTGTACTTCCCTATTCAGTAAGGGGTCTATCTTTCCTAGCTCATATTGTTTGACCAAATTTTGTAATTCTTGTATAGCGCTTTCATCCTGAATAAACTTAATACAAGTATATAGAAATTCCATGAGCTTGCTTACCTCTTTTCTTGCTTTCGATGAAGCAGACTGATCAAATGCTAGAGGCATTCCATATTCTCTCACTTCTTGTCTTGTCTTTGATGAAGAACCCTGGTCTCCTCTGAATTTGTTTATGGCTTCCTCAAATGTTTGTCTTTCTTTCTTTGCATCAAACATTTGGGTCCTCTCTATAGCCTTCCTAATTCATGAGTCTGTTGTAATCTTCCCTTGGGTCATTCTATCTTCTCCTATAACAATGCCTACTCTGGTCATAATAGTGACTCTAGGGTCTTCTCTACAAGGCTCAACATATATCAGTTTCACTTGCGGGTTCTGCTGAGATCCTCGTCTCTCCTGAATCTTAGCTAGCAGCACAAGACAATCTTCTATAACATGTTCAAACGAGCTGCAATAGCTACAAGTGGTACAAGGGTTCTGACAATCCCTTGCGAGGTGTCCTAGTTGTGCATAGTTATAACAGATTATCTGTCCTCGGCCTCGACCCATTCCTCCTCATCGTCCTCTTCCTCTGAATCCACCATGAGGATTGAGTTTGCCTCTCCCAGGAGAGTTATATTGTGTAGTGTTTCCTTCTTGTTGTACTTCACCTTGAATTTTGTATATGTCTCTTGACCTTTCATGCATGAGATCGTAAGATATACAATATCTATCATCATGTCCCGTGGACTTACAGAACGTGCAATACAAATTTGTAGGTGTCTGAACATACTTTTGCATGTAGTATCACTCACCAGGGTGATGTCTATTTCTGCATACCTCGCACAAAGGTAAGGTGACTTGCTTCAAAGGGTTTGGAGCACCAGAAGCCAAGTATGCATTGAATAGGGGACAATGTTCCTTGTCATGGACTTATGATCTTCATCTGACGTACCAGATGTATTCTCTATTATCTTTTCCCTTATCTTTCTTCATGTCTTCAACCTGTAGAGACAAACTGGTTAGCTGACTCAAGATCTGACTCATACCTGAGTTGGATTCTTTCATAGGGGCTGATTCGAGCTTCATGGCAATCTCCAGCGCCTCAGAATACAAAGCAATATTATGTTTCATCAGAGGAACTCTGATGTGTGCTAAGAGGGAAACAATGAACCATTCTTTGTTCTGTTCATCTAGGATCTCAAAATTCAATCAACCTGTTAAGATTTTGAATATATGTTCAAACTCCCAAATATGTTCATCCACCTTCTACTTGATCTCTTTTAGCTCTGTAATACATTGTGACTCCAACTTGGGTTTCTTGAACTCTGCAATCAACACACTCTTAATCTGATTCAATGGCTTAGGTTGTGCAAGTCCTTGAACAAGCTTCATGTACCAACTCAGTGTGTGGTCCCTTAGAGTGGTACTGAACTATGTTCTTTTGACAGCTTCATCGGTGACATTTTTAATACTCCATGTGGCTTCACATAGGAACCAGTGTTGATCGGGATCTTCAGATCCATCTCCCCTAAAAATATGAAGCCTCATCTCATCTTCCATAGATATTCCTAGGGTTCCTGACTGAATGTGTGGTGGACTAATATTGACAGTGCTCTGGAAACTCTAGTGACTGGGATTACTCTGGTTGCTTAATACTACTGAATCAACAGGAGGGATGACAGTACTTACTTCGATGGTCTGCGTAGTTTCTGAGGTTTTAGGTTCTTCTCGATGAAGCTCTTTGTCTTTCCCTTCCTCTTTCCCGGTAGGTTCTGAATTCTCTTCATCCATCATATCTGCCTCTTCTCCACTATAGAAACCCTCCTCCCCATGGTTCTGCTTGAACAGGTTCGCAATGTGAACTTCTCTAAACACTCTCCCACTACCCGTATGTCCAGTTTTTGTGTCATTGTTGTTGTCCAAATTCTTGAACATTAGCCTTCCTAGATCCAACCAATCTATTGTATATTCAAGATGTTCTTCTCATGCAATAGAATCTTGAGTCTCAACTTTAGGAATTGTAAAAAAATTCCTCTAGGTCCCTTAAAGAAATATCTCTCAACTTGGCTGTATGACTCTACTTTTTCAACAACAAAAACTATGATGTACCCTCTAATGGTGCTATCAAACCAGTGATCTATTTCTCATGATATGGCGTTATCAACTCTCGTTACCTTCTTGATCAGCTCCGACGTCCAAACCACAGGAGGTCTAGATTGAATGTTGAAATGGGTATCTGCTAATCTAGCTAGCCACTCATATAGATCCTGATGGATTCCCCCAAAGAAAATTTTGTGTATATCAGTGAAGATATATCTCTCCAACCAATCCTCTGTACTAATATTAGGGTTCTTGTTTTGGGATTCAATAAAGTCCTTTTATTGATCCTCTATCCACTTTTGAGTCTTTGTCTTTGATGGAAACCACCTTGACATTCCCTCAATAAGATTATTGTCCCAGCAACAAAACCATTTGTTGGCACAGGGGCATACCCTGGGTTCAGCTCGATGAGCGCACCAACAATCCCTAACTACTGGCCCTTTCAGCAACACCTGTAAAGCAGATGCAGTCTCACCCGAAGCAGTTATGAGGGGTTTGCAGGATAGGGATGTCTACAACTAAGGGGAATATCAAGTGGATCTAACACAGGAACAACACAATATTCATATATCAATTATCAGCTTAGATCTATTATGCACATCTACTTATCAAATCTAAAACAGTAATACAATCATCGTATATCAATGAAAGAGATAAAATACCAATCACACACAACACAATATGTATGTGGTTCACCCTCTCTCTAGGGATACATCCACAAAACTGTGCTTTATATTATATTAAGACGAAGCATATAGTTCTTGTCTGCGCTCTTAGCTAGCAAATATCTTCTCTTCTCCTTTCTTTCTCTCCCCTCCTTGCACACCCATCTGCAGGGTTGATCTTCACACCCAACTAAAGATCTTACAATACCATAAGGCTCTCACACTTAGCACTTCTCTCTCACACAACAATAATCTCTCACAATAACACCACTAAATCGACAACAATATCGTACCAACCCAAAGTACCAGCCCAAACTAGGCCCTCATGACCTTTATTTATACATTACAATCACATCACTGACACCCTTAGGCCAAAACCTAGGTGTCAAAACCCTATATACCAAAAACCTTGGTGTCTAAAACCCTAGGTCAACTTGACCCACATTTTTTGGGCTTCGCCAACTTGTCTTTCCTTTCTTCTCATGCGATGCTCCAAATCATCCAATGGTGGATTTTTCCACTTGTTGAGTTGTCCATGATCCTTCTTCCTTGTTGATCTGTCATCCTTGATATTTTCATCCAACGACTTGTTTTCTCGGACTTCGCTCCATATTTTCTTCTCTTTTTCTCACTTCGACCAAATAACAGTCATTGCATCTTGCACAAAGTTCGCATTTTTCCTTTTCTTCCTTGATCTTTGTTTGCTTCCCTAACCAAGGGCCAACACTTTTCTTGGTATTTTTTGATTCCTTTTAGATTATTATTTAATGTGTTGTTGATAACTTATCATGAATAGATATACAATATTTGATCAATCACATAGAATACACAGAGACATTGATTTTCATGAGGAAACCCATAATTTTGAAAACCTCTTCTTTGTAGGATGTCAATCAAGCTCCAACTTTCATGTACATCACAGTCTTTGATCTCCAACTCAAATATGAGGCTACAACCTCTGATACCAAGCTACAACTTGCAAAGAAAACCAACTATATGGAAGCACAAACTCCCAAAACATATTCTATCACCAACTAGAATTTAGAGGACTGCAATCCTCCCTAGCACCACACTACCACCCTAATTGAATATTACAAAACTTTACTTACTTGATATGTCTCTAATATGGTCTATTACAACTCCATGCCTCCTCTTCCTTCTTCAGCTTCTATACTCTATTTTGATTCTTCATCGTTCAACTTCTATGCTTTGCTCTTTTTCCTCCTGCGCTCAACACCACCTCCTGTTCAACTTCTCTTCTACCTTTTATTCTATGTGATGCCTCTACATCCTCTTCACTATGCCACATATATCCCCTTCAGATTATGCATTGTGTCAATTCCTACCCACGTGCATCACTCTCCGTGAGATACACTATCTCTTCTCTATTCTGCATGTATTTCACACATCAAGTCATCTGCCTAATCATCATGCGAACTCTTCATCTTCTTTGGTCGCTATTCAAGGTTCATTGGCTTCTCTGGTAGTTATCCTGAGTATATTTTTCTTCTCTATCAGTCAAAATTCTTTGTATTCTATGGCAATTACAACCAACCATTTTTTTTGGCTTCTTTGGCTTCTAAGTCCCTTCCTTCATGTGACCTATGGAGGTGACCATACGCCTATTCAAAAGGTGCTTCACTTTATTTTTCTGGCAAGCACTAGCTCCCTATTTTCCAATATGACCTTGGGTGATTAACATCACATGACCATGTGATTGTGGGCATGAGCTCTCTTCTCATTAGCCCCTTGTCACATGTGACCTCGGGCTATGTTCTTGCATAATCAAACGATTGTGGGTGCGTCCAATAGTGGTTTGGGATTAACTTCTTTTCTCCCCGCAATCTACCTCCAACTGCCACGTACCCCTTCTCTGATACCATGTTTTCAATTGCGGCCTTCCCTTAGAAAATTAACTTTCGAGCAACTTCTAATCCCGCAATCAGTCATGATCATCGATCTCACAGTCTCTGATAGATTCCATCGATCAATGGCTCTGATCAATTGTCTTTTCCTTCCTTCTTTCCTCTATCCATGTGTGATCCTTAGACTCATCGACCAAGTGACATGTAGCCCTCCAAACCAACGGATGAGATTGATTTCTCCTTTCAGGCTTCGGGAGCCTTGATTCTCAAACTCTGCTTTCTCCTAGAGCATTTCACCCGAAGTCCATGATCTAACAAAGCAAGGTTTTATCTAATCAACAATCACAATCCCTTCGGGTATTCGGGGTTCAGAAATATCAACTTTCCAACCTTTGAAAATTCCTTTTCTTTTTCCTGGAGCTAACAATCCACTGACGCGTGTCCCTTTCAAATCAACAATCACGATCCTTTCGCATATCCGAACTTCATAATTCTCAATTCTCAACTGGAAATCCTTGAAGTGATATTTCTCCAAACTCTCAGATCAACTAACACGTACTCCTCTTGACGATCAATGGTTGAGATTTTTCTTCGGCGATTTTCACGTTCTCCCCATCCACAAACGTCTGAAGTTGTGGATCTCGCGCCACCTGTCCTCCTCGACGATGGACAACCCCAAACCACTTTGGGACTTCAGAACTCTGGGAAAGTGTTGGTGGTAAAGCTTCTGAAGTAAAACTCCTAGGGTGATGTCACCTACTTACGTCACTTGATGACGTGTCATGAGCCTAGTAGTTTCCACGTGTCACTCGGAGTTTTGATTTACATGTACCTGAAATGCCGAATCAACTTGACACTTGTCATTTTATGATTGTGCCACATTTCCTTACTGGCGTAGTCTTGCTGACATGGAACCTCATTCACTTCAGGACTTCGGCCTTCAGGACTTCGGGTATTTCGACTTTTCAAGTCACCAATTATTCCGAAGTGAGAATCCCCGAATAGTAACCTCCTCGCAACTTTTAGACCCAAACTAAATGTTGTTTGTCGATCATGTTCTTATTCTGCGATGCTGATTTTCTAGCTTATTTTGTCCTTCCACTTTAAAATGATTTGACGACTGACATTTACTTCGACTCTACGACTCTCCGGACTTCAGGGATTAAGATCTCAAACTGAAACTCTCGAAGTGATTTCTTCGGAGCATAAAATCATCACATCTTTAGACCTAAAAAGAATGTTGTTCGTTGATCAAGATCTTAGATCAATGACTCTTTCTTATCCTGTCCTTCCACTTAAATCAATTTGACGACTGACGAAAATTCGGATGATTAAATTATCAATCGTTTTTCCCTGCTTATCCTATCCTTCCATTAGTTCAATCTGATGATTATTGGTCCTCTGGATCGATGATCCAATGACCATTGTTGCTCTTCCTCCCGAGCTTCTGATCTCTCCGACTTAGAAGGTTTTATAAGTGTTCATGGGTCTCGAGCTTTACTCCTCCCACGAGTTTGTCTCTTGGACCTCATCTGCACTTCTGGAAAATGCTATCTCTTCTGAGCTTTCTCGTCTTCTGTGCTCTTGAGGTTTGGTTTTGTTCTTTTCTTTCCATCAATGAAAATCACATTTTTCTTGTAAACATGCCAACAGACTATACCCCCATGACACCATGTGTATGTCTCCCTTCAAGTGACACTTTGGTATTTCCCCCCAAGAGAATCGATTAAATCTATGGATTACCCAGTCTTTAGACCTTAATTAACTAATGGCAATAAATGGGCTTGGAAAAAGAATGCATTGAAAATGAAGGTGCAACACACCCTCTACAAAGGCACCCATAAATGAGACACTACGATCCCTTGTATGTCATGAACCTCATGCTCAATGGTCTTGCCCCCATCCATATCATCTTCTCCACATACCTTAGAGATGGTTTCACTTTGGAAACACTCCTTGACTTAGGGGATGATTCACCCAATAGGTCACATTATCAACCCTCCCATACTTAAACTTGGAAAATTGCATAGGGTCTTTGATAACTTGTTTAGTTTGATGAGGTGGTTTTCAATGCACATACTTAGATAGCTATTTTATTGACTTGATTTACTTATCATGATGCATTTTACTTGATATCCTTGGATGGCATATTCATTTTCTTTGTAGGACATTGCTTGGTGGACAGATTTGGAAGAACAAGCCTAGCTTGGTATTCCTTGGGGCTTGAAGCCCATAGGATGGATACCATGGCCCACACAATGGATGATGATGGTGGAATTTAGAGGCCTATGATACATCTTGGAGGATCCATCCTATCCCATTTCTAGAGCAACGTTTTTCTCTTGAGGCAAAAACATCACACTTGAGTAGATTGACGTCACCCTAGGGATAGGGCTACGGTTTTGGTGGTGAAGGTTTTGACAATGGAAAATTGGCACGTTTTGATGGGAGAATGCTTGGATTAAAGGAGGAAACCCTAGCACATGAGAGGTATTCCCTATAACTCCCAACGAATTCCATTCTTTACTCCAACGTCTTGCAAAAAGTGTTAAAACGTCACCCTAAGAGAGGGATGGCATCATACTAGGGTTTCTTATGTCCAATTTTTAAAAGTTAAATTTGAATTTATGTGTAAA
This sequence comes from Picea engelmannii, assembly GCA_009831015.1. Classification (NCBI taxonomy): domain Eukaryota; kingdom Viridiplantae; phylum Streptophyta; class Pinopsida; order Pinales; family Pinaceae; genus Picea; species Picea engelmannii. The sequence goes on from ML779729.1 coordinate 847,581, forward strand.
GGGGAATGTTGGCACATGAGAAGACCTAGGGTTCAATGCTTCAACAATGCACCAACAAAACCCTAACTACTGACCCTTTTAGCAACACATGCGAAGTAGATGCAGTATCACCCGAGGTAGAGGCAGGGGGGGTTACATGACTCAGGTGTCTATAACCAAGTTGGCACATAGATATATGATTATAAAACTTCTAAAGAGTACTTAGGAACAACATTCATCAACCTATTAGTCTTACTCACATCGTAGATCAAACCCTAAGTACAAATTAGCGTAGTAACAATGAAAACATATACATCGCACTTAGCATCATAAGTTAGATATAACACATTCAACATAAATAAAGAACTAAGCATTCATAGATCTATCTACCATATATAACAATCACTACACTAAGAAGATTCACAACATAAACATTATAGCACAAAGAAAACCATCAACACATGATATACGTGGTTCACCCAGTGTGGGGCTATGTCCACCAACAACTTCTTCTTATTTATTAGGCTTCAATCTCTTACATTCGTCTGCTCCTGTGCACTAAGCCACAGAGCCTAGCTTCACACCGGACATGTGATATATGCACTAAGCACTAGATCCACCTTCCCAAAATAAATTCAAGGCACATAACCAACTCCTCTATCAAGCACGGAGCCTTACATACATGTTATGTTGCAGAAAGCAAAGTAGAACTACTTGTCTCTTAAACTTAGCCAATTACATCCTCTACATCGCTTCGCTTAGCTTTTACATTGCAGTATTACTTATTTATACTTTTACATTTACAAAAAGGCCTAATAATGGGTAAACCCATGGGCCGACATCCCATAACAAGTTACAAAACCCTAAGAACCCCATGTTGGGTCCAAAAAGACCAAAAAACAAGTGAGATCCCGCGATCTCAGCTCCACATGGGCGCTCCATCTTCAACCAGCCTGTCGAATTCCAAAAAGTGGTAAAACCTGACCAAGATTTCCTCAAAGCTTGGTCAAGGGTCAACATGCCCCCAACACTCACCTGTGACTCATCCCGATTCACTCAGATCTAGGCAATGCTTCTTTGAAGTCCTCGAGCTTATCTTGATCCACCTCGACTTGCTTCTTCGCGTGAGCCTCCTGATCAATTAACTCCTGGATCATTTTCTATATAACATGCCCTTCTAGGTGTTGTTCCATTGTCACAACCACTTGGTCTAGTTGTGAACCTTTTCCTTTGATCTCTTCAAACCCTACGTAGGCTTCCTCCTGCACCGGTTGTAGTCTCTTTGAACTTCCATTACTCTGCCATGGATGGAAGTAATCTGTTGCTGGGCCACACACTGTTCTTGTGATATCTTCATTCTCTTGACTGCAGTGAGTGAATTCATCTGTGCTTGAACTATCAGCACCTACTGCTGCACCTACTGTAGATGTGCTTCTAACTTCATAAGATTTGGATCTTATGTGAGGCATTCCTAGGTCTGTGTTCTCCTATCACTCAACTGTTTTCATTTTGAGGTGAAGGCCCTGATCCTTCAAACTATATTCTTAGAGGATTCCTCTCTATGGTCATGCACTTCCTATAGAGTGCTTGGTACTGCTTGGATCTCCAACTCCATTACCCTTGCTTTAAGTTGATGGATAGCCTCAGCAAGCTTCATTACTTGAACCTCAACGGCTTCATTTTCCTCTTGTGCCAAGCTTGGCACAGAGCGAAGTGTTCTTCTCACCAGTTCTTTGACTGTAGTCTTCTCTGCAAGAATTTGGTCCTTTTCCCTCTTTATCTTCACTTTGTCTTCCTCAATCATCACTCAAAGCTCATCCTTCTCATTTTCATAAGAGGTTATATAATACAATGCTACTCATAATTGCTCCAAGATCTCTTCTTTTTCTTTCTTCAAGGATTCTATAGCCTTCTCTTCCTCCTCTTGGACTCGATGAAGTCGAACCTCTGTTTCATATGCAAGTCTGTGAAGTTGGGATGGCTCATCCCCCAACTCTGCAGTCTCTAACGAGGAAGACAAAATAGGGACTGCACAGACTGAGCAAATAGTTTTATGTACTTCACTTAGTTCCTTTTCTATCCTGTCATATAGTTCATCCTGCTTCACTCCATATCCCTGCAGGATGTCCTCAGAAGCATCCTCCATTGCTCCATGGACTAGACTAATTTCATCCTTTTTGAGTGTGGCCTCATCCAAGACACAATCTATGTTAAAGTCTCCTATTCTTGTACTTATGTGTTGTTTTACATTCATGAGCTCTGGTAAACTAACATCTTTGTGATCATTCATTGCTTCTTTTAACTGTACTAATGTAGCATGGAATTCCTTTGATTCTTTCTCTTTCTGATTCTCTAACATGTTGTTTATCCTTTCAACTTTAGCAATCATCCTTGGACAATCTTCAACTTCATGACTAAAAATTTTACAACAAAGACAAATAGGACCTAGACCAGGGCATTCCTTATCAAGATGTCTCAGTCTTCTACAGTTATAACATAGTGTCAATCCTCTCTTTCTCGTGTATGTTCCCCATCCTCTCCTGTACTACGCACTAGGATCACAGTGCTGGACCTACAATCTGCAAAAGTTCTTTCTAGGTTCCTGCATCCACTTATTAGTCCAAAAATTCTTTCTATGCATAGGAATAACATATCTTTATTTATTTCTATCAAATTTATTTAGATCAACTCTTTCTTCTAGTCGTACCCTAGCTTTCAGACTCAGACAAAATCTATCAAACATACCTATATTCATGTTTTCGAAACAAAAATGTTCACTTATCTTATTCTATCAAAGCACAAAGCTTTACCTCTTTCAAGATCTTACCTCTTTTCTTCAGATCAGGTTTCTTTCTTAGCACAAAGCTTCGCAAGTCAAGTAGAGTATTGTGCACTACAACAACTAATCTACGCACAAATATTCTCTTTTCTTTACTTCTATTCCTAGAAATCACAGTTAAAAGTCCCAGCAACAGAACAATTTGTTGGCACAGGGGCAGACTAAGGGTTAAACACTTCAACAATGCACCAAAAAAACCCTAACTATCGTCCCTTTCGGTAACACCTGTGAAGCAGATGCAGTCTCACCCGAGGTAGAGGCAGGGGGGTTACAGGACTCAGGTGTCTGTAACCAATTTGGGACACATATCCGTGATTATAACACTTCTACAGAGTACTTAGGAACAACTTGCATCAATATATTAGTCTTACTCACATCGCAAATCAAACCCTAATTACAGATCGACACAATAACAATGACATCCTATACATCGCACTTAGCATCATAAGTTATATCTAGCACAATCAACATAAATAAAACACTAATCATTCATAGATCTATCTATCATCTATAACAATCACTGCACTAAGCAGATTCACAGCATAAACATTATAACACAAAGAAAACCATCAACACATGATATACGTGGTTCACCCCAGTGTGGGGCTACGTCCACCAACGAATTCTTCTTCTTTATTAGTCTTCAATCTCTTACATTATTCTGCTCCTATGCACTAAGCCACAGATCCTAGCTTCACACCAGACAGGTGATCTGTGCACTAAGCACCAGATCCACCTTCCCAAAATTAGGTCAATGCATAGATCCAACTCCTCTATCAAGCACGGATCCTTACATACATGTTATGTTGCACAAAGAAACTAATAAGTACTTTCCTCTTGCACTTAGCCAATTACATCCTCTACATCGCTTCACTTAGCCTTTACCTTGCAGTATTACTTATTTATACTTTTACATTTACAAAAAGGCCTAATCATGGGTAAACACATGGGACAACATCCCATAACCCATTACAAAACCCTAAGAACACCATGCTGGGTACACAAAGCCCACAAAACAAGTTAGTTCCCACAATCTCAGCTCCACCTGGGTGCTCCATCTTCGACCAGCCCATCGAATTCCAAAAAGTGGTCAAACCTGACCATGATTTCCTCAAATATTGGTCGAGGGCCAACAGGGAAAAATAAGGGTTGTTGACCCCTTATTTTGTGGTTTACCCTAAATTTAAGTGGACAAACACTTTTTAGGGGATTTGTATAAATACAGATCAAACTCTTGTCATTTTATCATAGCTCTCCCATGGTGAGAAGACTACTTCATTGAAATTTGCGCCCTACTTGGAAAATTTGATCTATCTCTCTTTTCTATTATCTCTTGTGATGATTTATCTTGGCTATTGGATGAAGAATTAAGGCACTATCTTTATTGGAGGCTATTTCTTTCTTTTATGGTGGATTTTTCTTGGTTAAAAGGAGTTTATCTTGTTAATGCTTGGACTAGGTAAGGAATATTTCTTGTTATTATTTGTTTTCTTGGTCACAAGGTTAATTTTCTATGATTTTTTGGAGAATAAGGAAATACAACCCCACTAATCCCATAATAATTGTCTTGGAATGATTTGTTTCATAAAGGAATACTAAGAGAAGTAAAAGGGATTACACCCTCGTAAGTTTTTCCTAGTTAGTTTTTCTTTCCTTGGGGACTAAAAGGGATTACACCCCCAATGAAGCAACACATCTAGTGCTTTAATTTAAAAGACTCCATAACCCAATATTTAAAGGCACTAATCTCTTGCATTAGAGAAATAAAATCATTGCATTGGGATACATAGAATCACGAGATATTGAAATTGTTTAAGTTGGGATCTTTTCTATATGATTTGTTGGCATAGGGGTAGACCCGGGGTTCAAGGCTACAACAACGCACCAAAAAAACCCTAACTATCGTCCTTTTCGACAACACCTGTGAAGAAGATGAAGTCTCACCCAAGGTAGAAGCAGGGGTGGTTGCGAGACTCAGGTGTCTGCAACCTTAGCTGGGACACAACTCTGTGATTATATCGCTTACAGAGCACTTAGCATTGATCATTCATCAATATTCAACCCCTATTATACTTCGCAGATAGCATAAAGCATCACAACATTCACTTAGATCTAAGGTATCTTAGTACTTAGCAACAGTAAAATAGATTAGATCTAGTAGATCACCACTAAGCATCTTCATACATATCAGATCTACTATTCATACACATCTAATGAAGCACAAATCATAAGTATATCCATCTAAATATATCAAAGCACTTTGCAAAAGCAGGGATAAACACATCAAGTCAAAGCACAAAGCATAACACACAGATTTACGTGGTTCACCCCCACTCTGGGGCTACGCCCACCAACTCTTCTTATTTATTAGCATCTTCAATCGGTTACAAGCACAATGCCACCAAAATCTATTGTTCATAGGACAAAAGATCTGTGCAGCTCGCTAGATCCTTCTTCCTTGCCTTACAACACAAATCCTTCTATATATCCACACAGTGACTTGGACTAAGATTTGCAAGCCTATAGAATGCACAACACCTCGATCACACAGATACCACTTGGAACGTAGCCTGTATCACATAGATACAATATTCCTTTCTCTATTACTCCTCTATTTATACATACAAAATAGGCCTAAGCATGGGTAAACCCACGAGCCGACATCCCTTTCCCATTACATATTCCCAAAACCCAAAAAGGGACCCAAAAGTGGGCCGAGATTCTGCAATCTTTGCCTCATCTGACGCTCCATATTCGACAAGCTATTGAAGTCCCAAAAATGGTCAAATATGACCAAGTGCTCCCAAAACTTGGTCAAGGGCCAACAAGCCCCCAATACTCACCTGTGACTCATCCTGAGTCACTCTAGTCTGAGCAATTCTGCCTCGAACACCTCGAGCTTGGCTCGAGATGTTTTGACCTGCTATAGTGCTACTTCCTCTTGCTCAGTGAACTACTGGATGAGTGCATCATTGACTGGTCCTTCCAAGCGTTGTTCTGTTGCACTCACAACCTGGTCAAATTCTACTCCTTAGCTTTCAACTTCAGCGAACATTTGGCATGCCTTCTCTTGCACTGGTTGAAGTCATTGAGAGACTTCCATCACTCTGGTCTAGATCATGTGGATCTGTTGCTGGGTCATGCGTTGTGATGGAAACCTTTTCATTTTTTCAACTGGTGTTAAGAACTTCAACTACGCCTGTAGTGTATCTGCGTGCTTCTTTGCTTCCTGGCGCTGCGACTCTAGCGCCTGTAACTCTGGATTTTTTGTAAGGTTTTCATATGTCTGAGCACTCCTGGATCTCATATTCTTGCACTCCAAGTAAATGGATTTCATTCTGCCAACTGCACTGTGAGAAATTGCCTCTCTTAGGTATCTTATTTCTTGAGGAGTTTCAGACACGGTACGAAGTTCCAAATCTACGATGTGTTGTTGAAGCTGCTGGATTACTTCTTCGAGTTGTGCCACCTGTTGTGGGACTTGTTCCTTATTTTTCACTTCTATGACTATCACAGAGCGAAGTTCCTTGTAAACCCTTTCCTGTACTTTGAGTTTCTCTATGAGCAACTGTTCCTTGTTTTTCTGTAGTGCTGCTTTCTCTTCATCCCATTTTTCTTGTAGAGAGAGCTTTTCCTTTTCTGCAGTACTTATGTGGTCCTCGAGGTCTTTATTAACTTGAAATAAAGCTTGGGTGGCTTGTGCTATCTCTTCTTGAGCTCATCGCAGCGAGCTTCGACTGTATCAACAATCCGATGTAGTTGGGCTGGCTCGTCACCTAATTCTGGTGTTCCTGATGGCAGGGGCGTAGTGGAAACTGTGCAGCTAGACTATATTGCTTGCTTTACTCTTTGAAGTTCATCCCTAATGCGATTGAACACTTACTCCTGCTTGGTTTCCTGCTTTTCTTCTATCTCTAGCGAAGTATCGTTCAGTGCAGTGATTATGAAGTCAAAGTCATATGAAGTGAGAACAATCTCAAACTTGGTTTTGGTTGCCTTAGATTTCTTCCTAGACGAAGGCTTTGGTGGGGACATACGTGCTCATGATAAAATAATCGGCTACACGATGGTCTTAGACACTGCACTAGATTGAACATCAAGAGCGTAATGAGCACTGTACATAATTGCTAGTCTGCGGGCTTCAAATTCTCAGTTGGAAAAAGTGTTCCTCGTTCATGGTGTGACGAGATAAATAGGCAATCTTGGTAATGGTTTACTTGAAATAGTTATGAGCCTCATTAACTCTTATTATGTCCATTATGGCGCAGTCCAATAGTCTGGTGGTGAACCATAAATGAGTTTCTATCCATTCAGAGCAGTAGTCGAACGGATATATCGGCTTCCAACGACTACATTGCTTCTCCATAGAGAAGTGTCATATGTCGTTGTTCTGATATCCTAGCGAAGCTCCAATTCTGCAAAGTTTCTTTCTGTGAGGTACCCTCTGGAACCTGCTGTAACTTCTCAATCTTGACCTTATTCTTACGTAGCTTCCTAGCCTTTTTCCCCGTGAGCTTCATCTTCATGGTTCTTTTCTCATTCCGATTCTTATTTTCCTTGGGCATAGTCACTTCGCATTGTTGAGATCCTTTAATAGGATTCAAGTATATCACTTATTCTTTATCTGGGGTAGAAATGTCATCCTTCTGTATGTCTTTCGATGTTCTTGTAGCTTCGATATTTGGGCTTCTAGTGTCAAGTAGCTTCGATTTGTTCTCCTGTTCTTCCATAAACTGTGAAATATTTTGGGTCATGAAATCTTTTAACTCTTGTCTCTTCTGTTCTAAGACTTCTTCTTCTTCCTTCTTTCTAGCTTGATCTCTATCAATCCAAGATTTTCCTAGTAACATGGTAAACGGGGCACTATCTTTAATGAATTTAATAATATCAAAATCTTCCCTTGTCGAAGTTCCATTGATAGTCATAGGTATTTGAGCGAGCTTTCCACATAACATCATCAGTTTTCCTCTGAATAGTCCTATTCCTCCTAATTAAGGGATCATATCAAGCGTCCCTATAGATTCCCAAGTTTTTTCTGGCGTAATGTTCACTTGTGTCTCTTCATCAAGGACAGAGTCAATGTCAAAGTCTCCTATTCTTGCTTCAATGCATTCTTTTTCTTTGAAAATTTATGATAGTCTAACATATCGGTGGTCATTCAGGGTCTCTTTCATTTGTATCAATACCTTCTCTGATTCTTTTTGGGTTTCTGCCTCTTCTGGATCTGGCTTAGGGTTTTCTTCATTTAGATTCATTCCTTCAAGCTTAGCAATCATTCTAGGGAAATCCAACACTTCATGGTCCAAATCTTTGCAACATAGGAAACTAGATCTTCCACCAGGGCATTCCTTAGAAAGATGTCCCGGTCTTCTGCAACTATAACAGAGGTTTAACCCTCTCTTTCATTTAAATGTTCCCCAAATTCTTCTGTACTGCGCGCCAGGATCATGGTACCTAGCCTGCAAAAAATTCTTTCTAGGATCCTGCATCCATTTGTCAGTCCAAAAATTCTTTCTATGCATAGGTATAACATATCTATCACTATGCTTATCAGATTTATTCATACAAAACTTTATTTCATCTATCAGAGCCCTAGTTTTCAAGCTAGGACAGAATCTATCAAACACACCTAGATTCATGTTTTTAGGAACAAAAATTTCCACTTATCTTACTTCTACAGAGTACAAAACTTCCAGATATAAATTTTTTTAACTATTCTTACCTTTGTTAGAGCATTGAGCTTACAGATCTTACCTCTTTTCTGCATATCTGACCTCTTTTCTTCAGAAACTTCCACTTTTACTTTTCTTAGAGCACAAAGCATTCATATCTTGTTTCTTTTCTTCAGATCTAGCCTTATTTATTTAGCACAGATCTTTTCAGATCAAGTGGAATACTGCGCACTAGGGCACAGATCCACACACAAAGATTCCACAGTTTCAGGACAAATCTTTGCACAAATCTTCTTCTTCCTCAGTCCCCAACAATCATAGTTTGAGTCCCAACAACGGAACCATTTGTTGGCACAGGGGCAGACCCGAGGTTCAACGCTACAACAACGCACCAACAAAACCCTAACTATCAGACCTTTCGACAACACCTGCAAAGAAGATGAAGTCTCACCCGAGGTAGAAGCAAGGGTGGTTGCGAGACTCAGGTGTCTGTAACCTTAGCTGGGACACAGGTCTGTGATTATATCGCTTACAGAGCACTTAGCATTGATCATTCATCAATATTCAACCCTTATTATACTTCACAGATATCACAGAGCATTGCAACATTTACTTAGATATAAGGTATCTTAGTACTTAGCAACAGTAAAACTGATAAGATCCAGTAGATCAACACTAAGAATCTTCATACATATCAGATCTACTATTCATACAAATCTAATGAAGCACAAAGCATAAGTATATCCATCTAAATATATCAAAGAATTTTGCAAAAGCAGGGACAAACACATCAAGTCAAAACACAAATCATAACACAAAGATTTACGTGGTTCACCCCCACTCTAGGGCTACATCCACCAACTCTTCTTCTTTATTAGCGTCTTCAATCGGTTACAAGCACGGAGCCACCAAAACCTATTGTGCATAGGACAGAATATCTATGCAACTCGCTAGATCCTTCTTCCTTTCCTTACAACACAAATCCTTCTATATCTCCACATAGGGACTTGCACTAAGCTCTACAAGCCTATAGAATGCACAACACCTTGATCACACAGATCCCACTTGGCACGTAGCCTATATCACATAGATACAATATTCCTTTCTCTATTACTCCTCTATTTATACATACAAAATGGGCCTAAGCGTGGGTAAACCCACAGGCAGACATCCCTTTCCCATTACATATTCCCAAAACCCAAAAAGGGACCCAAAAGTGGGCCGATATTCTGCAATCTCCGCCTCATCTGGCGCTCCATCTTCGACAGGCTATCAAAGTCCCAAAAATGGTCAAATATGACCAAGTCCTCCCAAAACTTGGTCAAGGGCCAACATGATTTAAGATTGTCAAAGCCTTTAGGGCGTCTAGATTGGTCAAGTGGCTCTTGAGCTATAGCTAATTAAAATAAACAACCATTAGGGTTGCAACAAATCATATTCTATTTTGATTCTAACTTGCTATTTAACTGTGGAAATATGCTAGTAAACCATCATTATCATTTTACTTCTAATTAGTGAAGTTTTTGTCAGATTACTTGTTTGTTTTCGTGGTCAAAACTTGCAGTTGTAGAAAATATTTTTTACAGCCACTTGGTTGTTACAAAATCACTTTGAAAACTTCATATAACAACCCTCTAAAACCATTAAAGCTTGTGCTAAAGTATTGGGGATTAATCTACATGTTTTATTCTTCATTCTCCAACAATTCTTCAATGCTTTAAGTGGTTCAATCTACAATAATTGATTATTTTCTTTGATGATATATACTCTTGTTTACTGCTGTAATTAGGGACATCAATATTAAATTGCTATTCTACTTAACTTTGAGCTTGTATAAGTGCTTATTCTTGTGTCTCAGGCATGTACAATTCTCTTCTGCGGGTACCCAAACACTTGGAAACCATAAACCATATATGAGACTCATTATCAAGCCACTTCTCACTTAGCAACTTGACTTATAGGGGCATCACTTCCATCGTCTCACTTTTCGTCTCATTTCCCCTAGGGTCACCCAGGACTCTCCCCTTGTGTTGGATTTTTCCTTTACTAAAGTGAGGGGAGGATTTATCTGAGGTGACAGTGGGTAAACTCTCCCACCATTATCACCATCTAGTGGATTGGGTCAGGATTTTCCCAACCTATAGTTTGAGCAATAACAATACTCATATGAATTATTCATTTAACTTAGGTCTTAATTAAAAACCAGTCAATAAATTCTCACCTACTCAGTCGATTTCAAACACTTGATACCATGTGTGGTGCCCTTCATCTACTGGGTGAAGTACTCCTAAGATTACCAAGTTCACATGTTAGGTTTGTTAAAGCTTTTAAACTTTGCATGATAATAAGATTTTAAATAAAGTTGAGCAGGATAAGTTTGTAGCCCCTAATAATTGAATTTAACTATTTAACTTCTAGCATGTAACCTTAATCCATAAGGTAAACTTTCCCTCCATCCATATCAATTGTTGCTACACATTTCTCTTCATATTACTCTCAATCATTAGCCTTGGTACCATTGAATGACAAGGTTTGACCTTCACTACAATATCTAGAGTTCCATCCTTAAAGGATCATCAAATCTCCCCAACACTTACCTTTAAAAGGTATAAAAGAATGAAGGAAAATTCCCATGTCTTACGAAGGAAGTAAGAAAATGCCTTACTCCATTCCAATTTTTTTGCTATGATTTCTCATCTAACAAGTCGATCTAAATTTTTTTCCACACCTCTTCATAATATTTCTCATACTTGAATTGCATACATAACTACTTATTAGGTTATCATTTGCACTACTCATTAATTCCACCATACATTTCATATTTTCTAACCCAATTTTATTCATTGCAAATTTATACAAATTTTATGTTCATTAACATTTTGGAATATACATCACAAGTTTTCCTAAAGGTTCAAAAAATTCAAACACTTTCCATGGCCTCTCAATATGACATTGTGAAAATCAACAAAAGATATTTTCATTCAAAAGAAATAATTTCATTTTCATCTATATTTGTACTTAGTCTATATTATATTTACCATCAGTCTATATTATATTTACCATCTGTCTATTTTGCCATCTGTCTATATTATATTTACCATCCGTCTATATTATATTTCATTTCCGTCTATTTTCATTCAAAAAAAATAATTTCATTTTTGTCTATATTATATTTATCATCCATAAGTTAGTAAGTCATCCCTTAAGAGCTATATTTATTTTCATGGATTTCTCATACATTTATTCCAAATATGTATGACCTCTTTCTAACAAATGTTAGGAAGAGGGAAAATGTAGAGAGTTTTGTTAAGTGCGTAGATCATCCATGGACCTTATTGTATATGTTACAACATCTTGTTCATCCACCCAAATGGTTATAAAATAACATCAAATTAGTAAATGAACACTTTTCCACTAAAGGTAGATTCATTCATTTTGATTTACAAATTTGTAAGTATAGGGATACTTGTTGCCTTGATGGAGGCACTTGATCTCTCGATAATTCGACTACATGTCTCATTATATTTGTTTCGAATTTCAATGGAAAAATATTTGGAAATATTACTTTATAAATATGACGATGCATCATTATTCTTATTACTAATGATGATGTATTAAATAGATTTTACCTTAATTACATTAAAAAAATTAAAATACTACATATACCAAATATGAAATAGATATACATTTACATCTTTTCATATAATAATTACTTACATATTTTTCATTTTTTACATCTATTATTCCAATTCTCATATTTATAACTCTTCATTCACTTTCTACTTGATTTCTAACATATGTCGCTTTCATTTCACTATAATGATGTAACGTTTACATCATTGTAAATAATAATAATAACTACTTTATATATTCCCTTATATTTGAATTTGACTACCGCCACTCTAATATAACAAACGTTTGATAATATGCTACATGTACCTATCAATCAAACTAGCTTTAATTTTCTATAAACAACCTTTACCACATAGGATGTGCATATATCCTTTAGCCACTGGACCACATAGCGTGAAAGGAATAATAACATTAAAAAAATAAAAAACCATGATTAACATTTTCAAAAGTCTCAAGGGAAAGTTGAGTCTCAAGGGAAAGTTGAGATTGGATGGAGAGATGAAATCAATTAACATCGGGAATAATTTTTTTATAATGAAGGTGAAGGATGATGTGATGTAAACATATTATATATATATATATATATATATATATATATATATATATATATATATAATTGTAAGGATGACGTGATAATGTAAACATTTTTTTATTATTAATTTAATTTAATTTAATTTAATTATATATATATGATGATGATGATTAACGTCTATTAAGATTGAATTGGTCTATTGGACCTTAAGAGGGTAAGTGATTACTTGTGATTCTTTAGAATTTTGTTTCTGTGCTCGAAAAGCATTAAGAGAAGCTTTCCAAGATCACCATACTTTTGTTGAGTTAAGAAGTTAGGAAGGTTGGTAGTGTGATAAATATTTTGAAAATGAGATCTAATATGGGTATAGGCTGGACAATCTAAGAGAAAGTGTTTTTCGTCTTCAACATTATTAGTGTCACAAAAGTGACATACTCTTTCATCCCATGGTGTTTTAGGAATTGACCAATGCCCAGTTTCACTATGGAGCTCGTGAGAATTTGTTCTTATTTTAACAATGCTTATTTTTTTCTTTACACTTGGCAAAACTGATAGATAATTTTGATCTTCTAGATTTGGGTTGATTACATCTTTATAATACCTTAATTTTCTTTTGTGCTCCAACTCTTTATCACACCACATTTTCTCCTTAAATTTTGATTTGACACTTTTTTTGATAGTATCTTTATTTTGAAAAATGGTTTCTTCCATGATTCCCCAATAGTTTAGCCAAGACCGGGTGTCTTTATGTCATCCTCACTTGAGTCGATGGTGGTTATGACTTGATTTTGAAGCAATTTTAGGTAGCCTCTTGTCTTCCATGTTGTTTAACTTGTTCTTATACATTAGGTATCTAGTCATAGCCATGCTCTCAATGGGGGAGAAGCTTGTTTCTAAGAGGAGGATGGGATAGGGCATATTTCCTTTAATTTTGAGATTATAGGTTATAAAATTCTTTTGTATTTGCTCTATCTTTCTCCAGGATTCACGAGAGATACTACAACTCCAGACTTCACTTTCATAAAGAATAACAGGTGTAACAAGAGTCTCAAAGAGGAGTTTCTTCTTATCCCAACTCCAAAGATCAACTGATTTACAATTGTTTTCAAGCCCATAATAAGCTTTCCATCCCCCAATAATCCTTTTCTCAATGCTATAATTCCAATTGAGCTTGTGGTGAATATCAATTCCAAGATATCTGTATGAAGTCACTTCCTCCAAGTTGTTGTTTTCATATACAAAGGTATCATAAGGGATCTTATTGGATTTGATAATCATGACCTTAGTCTTATCAATATTAACAGTCATACCCATATTGGAGCAAAAATCCTTGAGGGTTCTTAGTTGGTTTTCAAGATCTTGGGGACTCCTTTCCATAAGAACGATATCATCAGCATAAAGAAGAAGATTGATGACTATACCAGTGAAAGTAGGGCCGACACAACCTGCTTTTTCCAAGCATTCTTCTAACTTGTCAATATATATGCCAAAAAGGGTAGGGGACCAGGGACAACCTTGTTTGACTCCGATATTGCAGTTAATCTCTTTTGACTAGCCCTTAGTGTTTTTAAACTTAGCAATAGCTTTCTCATACATCCTTATTGTAGCAGACCTCAACTCGAGAGGAACTTTTATCTCTTCCAACCTATTCCAAAGTTTTTTCCTAGGAACCATGTCAAAAGATTTTCTAAAGTCAACAAAACAACAAAAAAGATTGGTTTTAGTATTGCGGAACTCCTCTACAATGATCCTAAAGGTAACAATATGGTCCACAGTGGAATGATATCTCCTAAACCCAACCTGAACTTTAGCTCTTTTACCGTGACTTTCTAGCCAAAGGCTAATCTTCTTTTCCAAAATAATTCCATAAAGCTTGACTAAAATCGGGCTAATCATAATGGTCCTATAATTAGAGGGAATGTTACTATCCCCATTTTTAAAAATAGGAACAATGAGGCTTTGCGTCCAGGGTTTAGGGAAGCCATGCTTGAATGTTAAATTGAAGAGCTTGTGTATGTGAGGGATAAGGATTGGCCCTCCGATTTTAAAAATTTCAGCTTGGTAGCCTTCAATGTCCTTAGCTTTCCCATTTGCAAGCTGCTTAACCCCGAACTCTATGTCATCTAAATGTAGTGACCGTCAAAATTTAAACTACCATATAATTAAAACAGAACAGTAAATTTGAATTTACTCAATTTTCA
>ML779729.1:864060-883156 GCA_009831015.1 Picea engelmannii
AGCCATAAAGGATTATGGTTGGAGTCATTACTTAAAAGAGTAGCTTGTTTAGTTGTAGTCCTAGCATTAAAGTCTCCTAGTAGGAGGATATTACCTTCATTTTTCAAATTATAAATATCTTGTTCTAAATTATTATAGGGACATTTTTTATCTAGATTATTTTTCTTATAAAAAGTGGAATTAATAGGTGCAAAATAACAAATTTCTATATACATATTGTTAGCATTGGTGTTTGAAATTTCTATCAAAATGTATTGACTAAGAGGGTCAGTCTTATGAAGTTGAATCTGAGGAGAAATTATCTTTCTAATATAACAAGCTATGCCTCCTATCCCTCTACAGTGGGATTTTTTGTTCCATGCCGACCATAAGACAAATCATTCCATGTTAGAGACCTTAGACTCCTCATGCTCCAAAGTTTCAACTAAACAGATAATATCAATATCACCTAGGATCCAACTTATCATAGGACCTTTGCACCATGGAAAGCCACGACAATTCCAAAAAAGGATCCTGAGTGTCCCAAATTCCTATTTATTATTATCCTTTTGGTCTCTATCCCTAACAATAGCTTTTCGATTTCTAATTATTGCCCATTTTCCTTCTTTCCTGACTTATTTTTCCTTTTGAACTTCCTTCCTTAATTAAGCTTGGTCTTCGTGAATGAGGTCTTCATTTATAAATATTCCTGACCCTTTTAAGCTCGGATATTTACTAAGTATGCTATATTTATGGTCATTACAACTTACTTTGATCCAGATCAACCTATCTTTATGATCAATTATTTTTCCTAGCCTCTTTGCTTCTATGATGTAAGTTGTATCAATTTGTGATTTATTTTTTAATTCTTCTTTTACTATTGCTAGCATATCCTCCTCTTGTTGTTCTTTTATACCAAAAATTATGAGGTTCAAGGCTCTTTTGTTACTATCATGGTCCAATTCGATTAGCTTATTCATTTCCTCTTTGATGGGTTTGATATCCAATTTGTTTTCCATGTTACTGAGGGTCAAAGTGTTGGTTAGTTTTTCTTCTAGCTCTTTAATCCTTTCTCTCAAGTTGTGATTTTCTTCAACCCCTCCTTCTTGGGTTGATTGTTTATGTTTTTCCATTTCTTGAATTCTATCCTTCATTGTCTGCAATTCACTCTTGAACCCTAAGAATCTATCCTCTATTTGAGTTTGAATAGTATATTTAATTTTTTTATCAATCATTACCTCTAGCTCTATTTGGAGTTTTACGTCTCTTTCTTCACTCCTTTTTTCTAATGTTTCTAACTCTATTTGTATTTTGGCATCTCTCTCTTTCCTTATTTTTTCTATAAATTCCATATAATCGTAAAGGATTTCTAGGGTGTTTTTGCGGGGCTCCCCTTGTTAGGATGAATTTTTGGAATAGGTGGTGGAGTGCTCATATTGAAAAGAAGAGAAAAAAAATGTAACAATTATTATTATGGATTGACTTTGTCTCTCAAATCAACTTTTACATATGAAACTTAAAATAAATAATAAATAAAATATATTCAAATCTCTTTAAGTAAAATTAATATTGAATCAAAGTAAAAAGTGACTCACCTCATTTCAGATGTCCAATTTCTCAACCTGTTGAAGAAGCCAAAAATAATTTCCAAAAACCTGGGTGAAAAAGGTAAAAACCAAAGAGAAGTATTATTCTTGTTCAAACCCCAGAAACCGTTCAAAATCACAGAGATGTAATTTCAAAATCGTAGAGAAGTAGTATTCCTGTTCAAAACCATGGAGAACTATTATTCCCATTCAAAACCGCAGAAAAATAATTTCAAAACCGTAGAGAAGTAGTATTCATGTTCAAAACAATTATATATATATATATATATATATATATATATATATATATATATATATATAAAATTGTAATAAGAGAGTTGGTATTATTTATGGTTTAGAATTAAAAAAAATAAAAATATGTAATATAAGTATTAGGAAATAATAATGTTAATAATAAGGTGATTATCATGGTAATTGAGGAAAGGGTTTTAAATTTTAATCATTGGGAAATTATGATTTGTGAATTGCTTTTTTTTATCCATGGGAAATTCATAACATAATATAGTGATTTGGGCTAGGTTTGGGATCAAACCAATTCATTGTCACTATAATTCAAGAGTATATCCAATAGTCCACAAGCTAAATATACTAGTAACTTATGACTTAGTAAGGGAAAAAATGCCTGTAGACACACCCGCAAGGGGGGTCTCACTCATGGGGGTTGTCTATCCTTTTAACCTTATCACAATGGGAAAATATCTCATCGGGGATTTGAACCTGGGAGGGAAGAGTGCAAGACCTACCTCCCAACCATTTGAGTTATTGCCCTTTAACATTGAAATTTTTGAAAAACACAAGGGCGGAATTTGATCTAGTTATGTGTGCATGGATCACGAGACAATTTAATATATTCTCTCCAGGAAACATTGTTGATATCAAGTTTTGAGTTCAACCACACATTTAAATGCAACCTCAAAGTGCCCCTAACTCCGAAAAAAACCCTCATAGAAATTAAACTATTCCTAAACTATTATTGACATTTTTTTGGAATACATTCTTAAAATAACTAGAAACATGGGTCACAAATTGCTTAGGCTATTTAGTTAACATTCCCTATGATATCAATCTTACTTTCTTAGTTGGTCACGAGTCTTGTTGTGACCTAAATGAGATAGAGAGAGGGGTTGAGATGGGACAAGTGATCCTAGCACATTATATAGGGGCTACTCCAAAAATTAACTAAATTAAATATACATATAAATTAACTAAATTTTGTATTAAAAACTTGTTTTTCTATCACATAGGCCATACACATATCCTTTAACCACGGACCACATAATGTCGGAGGGGAAAATTTATATTAAAAAAATGTTTTTCTATCACATAGGATGTGAACATATCCTGAGTTTGAATTACTACAACTTATTAGATTGGCTTCCACTAACAATCGAAATAAGGACGAAGGGACTATTTTTTTTTCAAAAAACTGCACCTTTGCACAAACAATGGTGGACTTGGTTCTATCCTACCATAGTGGGCCCAACCACCTAGTGCACATGCTACCTAAGAGTACTCCTTCACATTTGTGTGAGGTTTTTAGTGCTTCCAACCATCACTAACACCATTGAACATCATATCTACAGTCTGTCCTCCATCCTAGATGCTTATGCATTGTTCTTCCTTCAGACATATACAACTAAATTTCTGAACTTCAGAGATAGACTGCTCTATCCTCTTACTCCTTATTCCAATCTGTTTTGGTGCAAAATATAGGATTTCCCCTGAGTGGTTAATGACTGGAAAAATCTCCATACTCCATAAGACACACACTTATGGAGGTTGAAGTCAACTCACTCATGAGTGTTGTTGACGAGGCCCTCTAGAATAGTGTGAGTCTCTTCACCTCGAAGGACGAGCTCACCAGGCACACAAATTTATTACAACCATCATTTGGAGCAACAAGTCTGTCTTCTACCTCCATTTTTATAGCCCTCGACAATACTTCACTGGCCTTTACTTCCTGTCCTTCACTTAACTCACATCCCTTCGTACCTTCCACCTCTTCCACCATATACACTCCTGCTCTCATTACTACCTCCCAACCTAGATCCAAAGTTACTTTCCTTCATGCAGACCACAAATTTTCCACGACATATTTACAGTCTGAACTTCCTAACCATTGGACTCTTCCACATTTTTCCTCATCTACTACTACCAGTGTTTCTCTCCCTACTCCACGTAGTGGACTCCTACAAAATAATCTGTCCTCTACCCTATGAAGTGAGCAATCACTCTCAACCTCCTTTGAACCTCCAACGATCTATAGGATTAATCACAAGACCTGTGCTCATACCTTTGGGGGAAATAAGCCAACACAAAGACTGTGGGTTTCGAAGAAAACTAAAAATAAACTAGTCCTTGGAGCGGATATCGACCTAGAATATTATGTTTCCGTGGCCATGTGCAGCCTCGTGGGAAGACTCTCCTAGAAACATATCTACACCACATATATGGAAGACTGGGTGGCTAAAACTTGGAGGCCTTTTTTGGGATATGTCCTCACTTTCTCACACCTTGGGAGTGGATGGATTTATTTCCAGTTTAAGTCTCATGAGGATTCCACAAATATTCTGGAGCGCCTCTAGACACTAGATGGAAGTAGCCTTATGCTGAAGCATTGGCGTGTGAGTTTTGATCCATCACAAGACTACTTTCATCATCAACCCTTGTGGGTCCTCCTACCTGGCCTACCACTTTACCTTTAGAATTAAAAATCTCTTGAGGAAATTGGTAATTCACTGGGTTGCTTCATCAGTGTGGATTCTAAGTCACTCGTTGGACTAGAAAATAAAATGACGAGGATTCTAGTGGAGCTAGGCTTACATGAGGGTCTGCGTGAAACACTTGACATAGGCTGGAGAGGAAACCTTACGCGCCATAATATTGAATACCTCAACATTCCCTTCAGATGTACTCTCTACATACAGACAGGACACCTGAGAAAGTCTTTCACTGGTGTTCTGGAAGATGAACTCTCAGAGGAAACCATGCTTGAGCTAGCCACCAACTTGGACTCCCCAGATGTGAAAATACAGGTTAATATTCCATATTTTTTTGAGGATGGTAACACAACTAGCTTGTTCTCCAACACTGGTAGTCTTAAATCCATTTTATTAACTCTTTTTTTCTCTCTCTCATCCTGGGAAAAGGACCTTTTAGACAACTCCTCTATCCTGACTTTGGGATCGACTTCTTTTCTTCAGCGGGGACACTCCTAAGGACCACTCTAGAAATCCTCCCACAGATAAGAATCCCAGCCCAACCCACACCATACCAGACTTTGTTTCACCTTCATCACCTTTCCACTTTGATACCCTTTCCCCCCATAATACACCTGACCCTCTTGGTGAGACTTTGACTCTTTCCATGCCTGTATCTTTTTTACCTCTCTCACTGGATAACCCTCTTTCTCCCTACAAGTTTGATGGGGCACATAACTATACCTTTCCTGATCCTGACTTAACCTTTCTTTCTGAATGTCCTTCGGTGGCACGGGAGCCCACCCTTGATTTTCACACTACTTCTCTATCTTTGACGACCGAGGGTCCTGGTGATAAGCCAATCGCACAGGGGGAGTACTATTTCATGCCAGGCCTTAGTGAATCTGAGCCTAGTGATAGAACACTCGATGTTGCACGGGAATCTTTAATCCCTTCTTACAAAGAAGTCTTATCCCCCACACACCTTCCTACCTTCATGGGTAATTCACTATACAAAACACCGACCTCTGGTGCAGGCTTGGGACCCATTGAGATCTTGTCTTTGAACTCTGAAAAAGGCTACACCTAGTTAATAGGGCATGGTTTTGAACACTCACCGATTAAAACTCGTACTGCCTGTCACAAGGAGGGAACTTATACTATACACACACCGATTTATTCACATTCTCACACTGATATTATGGCACTTGGAGGCATGAAATCCCTAGCAAGAGAAAATCCATGATCTTGATCTCCCTCAATATTAGAGGGGTCCCCCCGCTAAAAGTCGCCTCCTTACTAAGGATCCTTTAACAAACATCTCTGAACATCATCTTCTTATAGGAAAACCTAGTTGACTGTAAAAAGGCCACATTATTTTTGAATAATTTTCACTCAAACTGGCACAACTGCTCTGTAAACTCACTTGGTACATCTGGGGGTTTGGTTGTTGCTTGGGACCCTACCAAAATTGAATTTTTCCCCTTTCTTTATTGTGGCGGTATCCTGTTGACTGGTACTTGTCGAAATAATAACAAGCAGATCAACCTTCTCAAATTATATGGTCCCTTCTCTGATAGACAGATTTTATGGGAAAAGGTGGAAGCTCGGGGTCTAATTGACCTTGAAAACTTAATTATAGCAGGAGATATGAATTTTACAACCTCTGCAGGGGAATTTTGGGGGGCCTTTGCCACCCTGGACACTATGATAGACTAATTTACTTCACTATTCTTAGATCACGATCTGGTGGACTATGCAATAGACATTTTGGCTCCTACTTGGTGCAATGGACAGGTGGGATCAGACTCCATTTCCAAGAGACTTGATCGATTTCTAATTTCTGAACATCTTGTCTCCTCGGATGATAGGATCCACTCATGGGTGGATTTCCCCTTTTTGTTATATCATGAACTGATCTTCTTGAATTTGTACTTGACTTCCCTTCAAATAGCTTATCCCCTCAAATTGAATTCAGGATGGCTGCTAGAAGTCGATTTTAACTCTATTGTCTCTGAGGTGTTTAAATATCCCCTCTTTCTCACTGAGCCAGGTATCTAATATTTCCTTATCTAGAAGCTCAATTTCCTTAAAGTCCACATAAAATCTTGGGCTTCTACCTGTAGGAAACATAATACACAAAGGCTCTAAGACCTTGAATCTGATATTCAATCCCTTCTACTAGAAAATTATTGGGTGGGGAACAATTGGGACAGAAGTCAAGCTTTAAGAGGTTTTGAATCATAAAGGAACCAAATCCTTCTCAAAGAAGAAGCTACCTGGAGGCAACCATTCAGAACAAACTAGTTCAAGTGTGGTGAACTCAACACCAAATATTTCCACAACTTCGCTATCTCTTGTAGGAGAAAAAAACACATTTGGGAGATTGTCGATGCAGCTCTTATACTTCAAAAAGGACAACAATCCTTTCATTGAGGTGAAGCCATATGAAAATATAAAGGTTCCATCCACAGTGGCAAGACTCTTTCCTCACATTGTATCTACAATTGATTCATTTACTCTAGACATCCCTTTCACGCTACAAGAGATTTTGATAGCGTTAAAATCCTTCTCCACGGATAAAAGTCTAGGACCTGATGGTTGGAGTGTTGAATTCTATCTACAATTATTTGATTTAATTGGACTAGATCTTTTGGAGCTAGTGGAAGACACCGAACCTAGTGGGAAGGTGGCTGGATATTTGAACTCGAATTTTCTTACACTCATCCCAAAAGTTTCTAACCCTACCACCTTTGGCGATTATAGACCTATTGCACTCTGCAATATGTGCTATAAACTCATCTCAAAAATTATTGTGACCAGGATAAAGCCCATTCTCTCACTAACTCTTTCGAGTGAACAACTGGGTTTCTTAAAGGGATGCCAGATCCTAGATGCCATTAGCATTGCCCAGGATTTCTTACACAGTATTAAAACAAAAAATTCAAAGGCACTTATCCTCAAACTAGATCTCAAGAAGGCCTTCGACTGCATCAACTGAGACTTCCTCAGATTGATTCTGACTCAAATAGGATTTAGCCACTCTATGATCAAGTGGATCATGAGTTGTGTGGTAAATGAAAACTTTTTCATATTGGTTAATGGAGAATATTCCTATTTCTTCCGTAGTGGTAGAGGATTGCGGCAAGGTTGCCCCCTCTCACCTCTTCTTTTCATTATGGTGATGGAAGCCTTGAGTCCGCTTCTCAAAAATAGCCAAGTAGAAGGCAAGATCACTGGAATTAAGGTGTCTAGGATTATCATGGTTTTACACATCCTATTTTTTGATGATGTCCTCATCATAATAAATGACTCACTACAGGAATGGAAGGAAATAAATGATATTTTAAGGACCTTCTGCAGTGCCACATGCTTGTATATCAACTACTTTGCAAACCTGCATCAACAAAACTTGGATATTCTAAATGATATATTTCCATACACTTTTATACACCTTTCTAATGGTTTCAAATATATGGGATATTTTTTAAAAGTTGACTCCTATAAGTCGAATGATTGGAACTGGCTAATAGAAAAAGTTGAAAAAAATACTGAACATTGGTGCACGAGGTGGCTCTCCCTAGGAGGCTGGTTTACACTCATCAAAGTTGTCCTAGAAGGACAACCAGTGTATTGGATGGCTCTCATATCCATCCCTTCTATGGTTCTTGCAAAACTCTGAAGAATGACCTATAAATTCCTCTGGTTGGGCAGCTCAGAACACTCCCTTCAACACCTCTGCAATTGGGAATCATTGGTGAAACCAAAATTAAAGGGTGGATGGGGGATCCAGAATATCTACCATTTCAACAAAGCTTTAACAGTCAACTCTCTGTAGTGCATGCTGACAAAACCGGGCATTTGGGACTCCATAATCAAGGATAAATATCTCCCCCATACCATAGTTACCATTTGGCTATGAAATGAGACTGTCACTACCAGGGAGGCTTCACATTTCCGGAGAAACTTAGCAAATTCAAAAATTTGGTTAACTCGCTGGCTTTGTTGGCAACCAAGCTCAGGTCACGCCATCATCCTTGGAAACGAATGCATCCTTGGCATGGACAAAGCCTCTATTCTCCCTCCACGGTTGATAGCACACTTAAACACCAATAATATTCAATACCTCTACCAAGCCAGAGATAGCTCAATATGGGTTTATTTTCAAATAGATGGATTTCCAGTGCCACTCTAGAACTCAATGTTGAGAACACATCATGCTAGAATACATTTTGCACAGAATTATCATGCTCGGGTATTCATCTTAATGACACTGATGATTAGTTTTTTTGGTCAGGGGGTGACCATTCGGGACACCTAATAGTTAATAATGCCTACACAACGATCACAAATACGCTCTGGCATACAAAAATTAGTGGTTGGAGGAAATAACTCTGGTCCTGGCCCTTAGCACCCAAGTTAAAAAATTTCACCTGGCTCTTGATTGCAAATAAATTGAACGCTTGGGATATCCTCCAAAGAAAGGGCTAGGCTAGCCCAAATATTTTCCAACTATTCTACAATGATTTAGAATCATCGAACCACCTGTTTATTATGTGCCATTTTTCTAGACAAGTTTGGGATAGAATTACACTGAAACTAAATCTAAAAACTAAATGGGATGGGTGTACACTCACAGCCTGCTTTGACTATTGGTCACACAGGAAACAAAAAATCATACATCTCCCATATCTGGTCTATTTTTCCATTTGGCTGGACATAAATAAAAAAATATTTGAAAATGGGACCCCATACACAAGCTCGACAACATACAAAACACTTGGAATGTATAAAACTTGGAAATATATTCACACTAGCAAGATGAGACTACAGAAAACAAAGAGGATACTTGACATAGAGGACATACCAATATGATGGTTCGATGGAGTAACGCAATCAAATGGCACTCAGAGTGGAGCTAGAGGGTTGATCATAATTACAAAAAAATCATCCTACAGATGGACCTTCAACTATGGTGTGGGCACCAACACCATGGAAAAATTAGTGGGTGCCTGGGCCACACTACACTTGGCATCCAGACTAAATATTGAAGTCCTTCAAATACTTGGGGATTCGAGAACAATTATTGAGTGGTTGAATAATAGGGAAAAACTACAATCCATCTCCCTCATGGCCTGGAAGGACAAAATTAGACTACTCTAACCCACTTTCAAAAAGCTCATCTACAAGCACATCTACCATGAGAACAACAAAAAGGTAGATCAACTTTCAAAGGAAACACTTTAGAAAAAAACAGGCATTATAACATACAATCTTTGGATAGATGGACATGAGGCCCCACCATATTTCCTAAAAAAAAATTAAGATTTTCTACACACCACTCAATGGTCACCTATGTCTGAGAGAAGGATTTTCTATTGTTTTTTGATATATTTTTTAGAATACATGATAGATAGTACTCAGGACTTAAACTATTTATGTGTAATTTTCATACTCATAGAATTTTTTTACTTTTCCCTTGTTTTTTCAACTTATGATCTTTCTCCTTTTGTTGGCTGCGAGACCACTATAGGTGAAAGATTCATATGAAAGTCGAACCTACAACTACGATTGTAAATATTTTTTCATGAGAACAAATTATATTTCAATATAATTGAGGAATTTTCATGTTGGAAAAAAGGTCGTGAACATATCCTTTAACCATGGACCACATAATGTGGGAGGGAACAATAAAATAAGAAAAATTGAAATCATGATTAACATTTTCAATAGCTTTATGGTACGCGAAGGGGTCAATATATAAAAATAAATCAAAGGGAAAGTTGATATTAGATGGGGAGACGAAAAAATAAATGAAAGGAAAAGTTGAGATTAGATCCAGAGACTAGATAGTGAAATTGTTTGTGATAGTGTAAGTGATAGATGATGATGCAAATACAATTTATAGTGAGATATGACACATACATCTTAGTAGATTTTAATAGTTGAAGTGTTGTGCAAAAACAATTCTTTATCTAAAAAATAAGGGGGCTTCATACACAAATTTGGTGTCTGGCCTAACTGTGACTTTAAAATTAGATTATTATTATTATTAAATCAATGACACATTTTAAGAAGAGTCACTCTATAAAAAATCAACAATTAGAGATATAAGATTTATATTTATTCAATAATAAATTTTACACATTCTAAAAGAGCAATTCTATGACTTTCAAGATAGACATGGTATTGAAGAGAGTGTGCAAATCATTTTTTTTTCAAACTCCTATTTACATGATAAAGAATACTGATCCATATAACCAAACTTACACCAATTGTTTAGAGAAATTTGTGTTCATCTCTAATCTCGTAAAGTGTTTTTGTTAACAATTTCTTACAGCAGAAACCAATATTTTTAATGTTGTGGAATACTAATCTTGAAATGTTGATATATTCAAACTCTCTCTTTATTTCTCATACTCTCGAGATCCTTTTGTGAATTATGAAATCAAGGTGAATAAAAAAACACATTTTTTTTTAACTAGAGTTGACTTCAATATGAGAGTAAGGAATAGACTTATTCCAAAGTGTGATGAGAATAGTAGTGGAGTGCACACCCTTGAGACAGTAATAAGGAAAACTGTAACATCACAGCGAAACTAATACCTGCAGAAACCATCAATTGAAAGTAGATTAATTTCGTATAGGAATTTGATTGAAATCACCATTCCCCATGTTAACCTAGATGTTATGTTCAAATTGATCAATAATATAATCATGTTAGATGGGTCATTTAATACGAGAAAATAAATGAATTATTTAATTGATTGAAAGTGTCTGTCTCTGATCGTGGTGAAATGTAGAGTAGTGTATGGTAGAGATAAATGGTAATATTTTGTAACATGGAGATAATTGAGAAAGGTATAAATGCACATGGTGCATGGTCCATGCAATATTGTCCCTTTTGCACTTGACAAGGTAATATTTTCCAATGTGGAAAGATTTGAGAAGGAAATAAATGCACGTGGAGTGAGGTTCATGCCATATTGTCCCTTCCACACTTGGGAAGGAAATATTTTCTAATATTTTGTATTTATTATTATTCCAGTATTAGCATATCATTCACCACCTTATATTTTGGAACCACACTAATTCAAAAACCATAGTCCTATGTAGTGCTCCTGACACCATATCAATATCAAGTTGATTGGTGTGGTTCCAACTATTGTTTTGGGTATCAGTGTTGTAAGAATAGTTATTTAGGTTCTTATTAGTCCCTGTCGAGGCTAGTGCGTAGAATATAGTAATGAGTTGCTCATTTGACTTATATTAATCGCTTATTGACCTCCATTTTATCCAAATTTTTTGTTATAACTTGAATTTTCACAATTATTTAAAACAAATATTTCTGTTTATCTGCATTTCTATTGGTTGTGAAAATGAAAGTGTTATTTCCGACCCGATGACATAGCTATGGGGACTCGGGATGTGGGTAATAAATTTTTCTAATACCAATGTGATTGTAATAAATCTTTCCCCTGTAAATTGCGATGTAGTCTTCGGTAATTGGATTGCAATAATTATATTACTGGTTACTTTGCAGGCTATGACAGCTGACACTTCACACTGCAATTGACCATTTGCAGGCTCCTTTCTATGTGACCTTATCCCTAGCCACCTACTAAACACTTGGCCACCTTCTCAACTCCTTTCCAACTATTTCCTCAATGCCTCAGCATTTTCAATATCACAGAGGATGGGAGTCTCTGTCTATCTTATGGGGAATCCATCGTTTGGTCCTCTAGAGGAAACATGAAGAATCCTTCTTCGACTATGATAATGGATTTTGGTAACTTGTTGGTTTTGAGTGTAGACAATACCTCTAAAATCATTTGGAAGAGCTTCGATGATCCAGGAAATACGTGGTTTCCTTGGATGAAGATCAATGTGACACAAAATATGACTTCCTAGAGGAGCACTTGGGATCCTTGGACCTTTAGATGGATGCACGTGGTGCTGACTAGTTCATTATGGTATGGAAGAGCTAGATCCAATACTAGGAAAGTGGTGTCTGGAATGAGAAAAGTTTCAACGAAGTCTCGGAGATGACGCATAATTACATCTACAATTTCAGATTTTTCAATAGAAGTAACGATTTGGACTAGTATTTCACTTATTCTATTAAACCCAATTCCACTTTTCTGTCGTGTTTTGTCATGGACGCTTCAGGACAAATTTGATTGTGCATCATGTTGGAAAATAATGAATGGAACATGAAATGGGAACAACCCAAAGATCAGTTCCAAGTGTATGACGTGTGCATGGATTATGGATCATGTAACAATAACAATCTCTAGTACTGCAACTGCCTGACGAGATTTATCCCCAACAACAACCAAGAATGGGACTCTCAACAATGGTCAAGTGACTATGTTTGAAGGATGCCATTACAATGCATCCATGTCGGAAAATGGACCACCACCATTTGATTTGCAGAGTTAAGTGGAAAATATACACCCCCTAAAGGGATTCAATAAATAGGGTTGTTGGATTATTGAGAGGGGCTGAATCATTAATAGAGCAATTTAATCCTTTTTAACCATATAATCCAAGTGTTATATCAATGTAGCATTATCATCCAATAACTTCAGAGTAAATAAGAAATGAGCAAATGAAAAATCATGCACATACACATACATAGTACACTAGTGTTTTACGTAGAAACCTAAAGAAGGAGAAAACCACGTAATGCTTTTTCTTATATGTCTTGAAGAATCACATTCATTGGAAGCACCAAATTCCTTTGTTTTCCTACTGCAACTGGAAGGAGGCTCCAACCACCTTCTTTCTCAAGCTACAACCTGAGGGAAGCTCCAACTCCCCTATTCTTTGGATACAACCAGAAGGAGGCTACAACCCCCTATGTTCCCCGGCTACAACCAAAATGTTGCTACAACTGAAAGGTCGCTACAACCACCTGTCCTTGCCCCGTCTAACCTCCCTGAAGTAGAAGTAGAATGATGGAACCACTGTCACACTATCACTGTGATATATACCATTGTAAACCTGTACCAATAAAATTGATCCATGCATCAACCATGCATCAACCTGTACCTCAACCTGTAATCAACCTATACCATAAACAAGTGCATTAACTATGCACCAACCTATACCAAACAACCTGTAATCAACCTGTAACATACAAAAGCACATCCAACCATGTACCAAGAATGTACCAATCATGTGCCAACTAATCATCAACTGTGATTCATCAATATGTACCAACATCATCAACTATACACCTCATGTATGTGCCAACTCATCAACTACTTGTCTCAACCATGTACCCAACATGTACCTTAACCAAAACACCTCATCAATTTCATCATCCAAATATGATTTGTAACTCTGTAATAGACCTAGTGTATATGATCACATACCTGCAAACCTTCCTTAACTTTCACAACAAGAGACTAACATTTTCATCAAACGTTTCTTTAGTCTCACATGACTAGTTTGGGATTAGTAAACAACCCCAACTTGAAATAATCATAACTATGTACCTGTAATGAATAAATATCTGAAAATAGTACACAAATTTATTCAGTTTGTTTTATGCAATTCCTCCAGGTGTCACTACTTGGAACCTCTCATAAAAGGAGTTATAGCAAAAATGGCATACCTTGTTGAATTTTGTCTTATTATAGAGAGCGACCTTGTAGAGTGTGCCCCGCATGGAATATTTATTGAATGGATCTAAAAATGTTACAAAGAATACTAAAGAATGTACTCTAACAAAAAAAAATTGGTCTTACTGAATTTGGATCTGTTATGAATAAGTTATGACGTTTTTACAAGAAACACATGTTTTAAACTAGTTTCAGGACTAGCCACAAACCCTATTTTCCACGGAGTGTAACTCCAAAAATAAACGAACCATAAGTTGAAATTTTTACCACATATACTTGGATATGTTTCCTCAATGGCCTATCAAATTCAAGGTCTGAATCATTCTAGAATTTTTTTTTATTGCGAAAATGGTGAGATGAACTGTAAATAACATACCTTAGAAAGCATCATCAAAAGAATTTATCCTCCCTTGAATTATGGCCTTCTTTTCTTCACCTTCCCTCTGAAATTTGGCTCATATATCCTTTGGTTACCTCAGTCACCTATAGATATTCAATATTCTCAAGTGTGATATAAAATGAGAGATCCTTGCCTCTTATTTATACTCTCCAAGTAGCTTCCTTAAATGCATCTTCTAGGTCACTTTTCCCACTTTCCTTATTTTAGGGTTAACCCAATTCTAATTTCTCCATTAAATTTATTATTTAAATAATTTATTTTGTAGTCACTTTGAATTATAGTACACTCATCACTTAAATTTATTATTTATCTTCTAAAATCTCTTAAACCACTTTGACTACTTTGACCTTTTGGGGCTTCAATATGACATATGAGGGTCCTCCAACTTTGTAAGGCCATAACTCTCAAAATATGAGGAGTTATGTGACATTCCACATACCGCCAAAAATGGAATGACATGTACTATACATATAGAATAATATTACCTAAAAATATATCAAAAATCATACCATTATCCATCAAACAAACTTGGTTCCATTACCCAAACCTGGGTTCTTCAACTTCTCATGGCCATAACTCTCTTACCGTGAGGATTTATGTGACATTCCACATACCATCAGAAATGGAATGACATGTACTATAGATATAGAATAGTATTACCTTAAAATATATTAAAACTCATACCATTATACATGAAACAACCTTGGGTCCATTACACAAACCTTTGTGCTACCAGAATTCTCTACTGAACTTTCTTCAAGAGTTGACATCAATGAAAACCAAACTTGATCAATAATCTCCCCATTTGGCATTGACGGCAACACTCTGATGCAATATTGAAATAATTTATGCAATACTGAAGTCATATCACTCATGCTCCCCCTGGAACCATGTGTATGTCCTCTGCATCTCTGTGACCATTGCTCCCCTTGGAATCATGCCTTTGTCCTCTACATCTGATAAATCTCTCCCCCTTTGTCATCAATGGAAAAGGTATCTTTCCATCTGGGGCTGCTCCCCTAACTGAAATGTCCTCTTTATGGTGTGTCCTCATGTACATATAATACATATAATATAATCATTCAAAAGCATTCATTTTGGAGTAGAAATAACTCTGAGTCTCTGGTGAAGATACTCAAAGGCTTCCCGTGGAAGTGGTTTTGTAAAGATGTCTGCCACTTGTTCTTTTGTGCCCACATACTCAACTATGATGTTATTTTCTGAAACCTGTTCCTGTATAAAGTGATACTTGATTGGAATGTGCTTCGTCTTTGAGTGCAACACCGGGTTCTTTGAGATACTGATGATGCTTGTATTATCACAATATATTGGAATGGGATGATCATACTCAACCTATATATCTATCAAATTTTGTTTCATCCAAAGAACCTGTGTACAACATGTTGTTGTTGCAATATACTCTGCCTCGACTGTAGATAGAGATATTGATGATTGTTTCTTTCTTAGACATGATACTAAACACTCACCCAACTAGAACACTGCTCCACTAGTTCTTCATCGGTCATCAATACAACCTACCCAATCTGCATCTGTGTAGGCAATAAGAGAGATCCTTTCCTTTTGGATACCATAATCCAAACTCTTTGTTCCTTTGAGATATCTAAAATTATTCTTCACTACTAACACATGTGATTCCTTTGGTGCTACTTGAAATCATGCCACCTGTCCAACTTTTTGCATTACATCTGGTTTGGATACTGTCACATATAGTAGGCTACCAATCATTGACTTGTATTGCCTCTGATCTGTAGACTTTGAATCACCATCTTCGCTTAACTTGCAATTGGTTTTCATGGGAGTGATAATTGGTTTGCGATATTCCATTCCGATCCTCTTTAGCATTTCTATGATATACTTGGTTTCTTTGATGTATCTGAAGTCTCATAAAGAAGGATAGTTCTCCAAGTAATGACATTTCAAATTCATTCTGCATATCCTTTGCAAATTTCTGGCTTAACCTGTCATCATCACTACCAAAAATAATATCATCAACATAGACTTCAATTAATAAAATATTATCTTGACTTACCTTGATGTAGAGGTTGTTGTCTGCACTTCCTTTTATGAACCCTACCTTCTGTAAATATTTATCCAGTCTAGAGTACCATGCTCTAGGAGCCTATTTTAGACCATATAAGGCCTTCTTTAATTTACACACATAATCTTCATTCTCTGACAACTAAAATCCTTCTGTTTGTTCAATGTAGGCTTCTTCTTCAATTTCCCCATTCAGAAAAGATGATTTTACGTCCATATGATACACTTCAATATTTTTGGAGCATGCATAAGCTAAAAGCAATCAGATTTCTTCCATTCTCACAACTAGGGAAAATGTCTCTTCAAAGTCGATTCCTTCAATCTATGCATATCCTTTACATACCAATATATAATTGTTCCTTGTAACATGTCCATCTTCATTCAATTTATTCATGTATACCCACTTTGTGTCGATCACATTCTTATCCTTTGGTCTTGTAACCAATTCCCAAGTGTCATTTTTCTCTATTTGATCCAATTATTCATCCATGGCCTTGTTCCAAAATTCATCCTTGTTGTCCTCTTCAAAATAGGTTGGTTAAATCATAGATGTGAGTGCTAGGTGCATTTGTTCTGTTAAACAGATTCTTCTTTTAGTCTCAACTCCTACGTCTTTGTTTCCGATAATCTGATCTGAAGGATGATTTATTTGTACTCGTCTGCTAGGTGTTTTTGGAGTTACTTGTTGAACTTGCTCTTATGTTTCTATTGGATCATCTTCATCTTCCCCTTATTTTTCATCTTTTGTTTCTTCTTCATAAAGTTTTTTCATTGATTCATTTTCTTCTTCTTTTAATTCTTGTCTACCTATTTCATCAATTGTTACATTGATTCTTTCCACCACTTTGTTGAATCTCAGGTTGTAACACTTGTATGATTTTCTTGTACTTGAGTAACCAACAAGTACTCATTTATCCACACGATATTCAAACTTTCCCATTCTTCCATCTTCTCTTTTGATGTAGCATTTTCTTCCAAAAAATATGAAGTGATTTACATTTGTTGGTCTTCCTTTCCATAGCTCGTAAGGAGTTTTTTCAATGTCGTTTCTTAGCATTACTCTGTTTTGAATGTGAACTGATGTATGCAATGCCTGTGCCCAAAAAATATTTGTCAGATTTTAATCCATTAGAATTGTTCGATCCATTTCCTGTACTCTTCTATTCTTTCTTTCAACAAATCCATTCTGTTGAGGTTTCCTAGCAACAAAGAATTGCCTTTTTATTCCATGACTGCTACAATAGTCCATAAATTTCTTTGAAGTGAACTCTGCTCCATTATCATATATCAAGCATTTGATTTTTGAATCCATTTCATTTTCAACCATTTCCTTATAGATATTGAAGTTTTCAAACACTTCTAACTTGTTCATGAGAAAGAAAACTGCGGTCATTCTTATATAATCATCAACTAATAAAATGTTTCTCACATTTTAAGCCCTTTGTTGTAGTTGGTACAACTAGATCAGTAAGCACAATTTCCAGTGTTTTTTTCATTGAATAGTCCTTTGATTTCAACCTCATCTTTGTTTTCTTTTCTTGTTGACAATGCTTTCATAAAGTGTTGGTTGGTTTCGTGATCTGGAGCATTTCTTTGACTACTTCTCTTTTGTTGACTTTGAAAAGGTTATCAAAATGTATGTGACCCATTCTTCTGTTCCATAACCAACTTTCATCTTCCTTTCCTAGACAACACTTTTCATTTCCAATTTCACTTAACACATATATGTTGCTTGAAGTTCTCGCAACTGTAGCAATCAATTTTCCTGAACCTTCTTTTCTTATCTCTCACTTTTATGAATCAAAAGTAACTTTATGGCCTTGTTCACACATTTGACTCACACTTAAAAGATTATGTTTCATATCTTCTACTGGTAGAACATATTATGCCTTTGTATTCTTGTTCCCAATTCTCACTGTGCCTTTTGCAATGATTTTGGTTGAATCATCATTTCCGAAGGAGAATGATCCATATATTTCCTTTCGTAATGTAAGAAACCTATATCTATCACATGTCACATGTTTTGAACACCCAATGTCAACATACCAACCGAGTTTCTTCTTCTTAGCCTGTAGAGCGAGTGTGCATTCTTCATTGCTATATTGATCTTGCTTTCTTATCCATGTCCTTTTCTGAGGTTCCTGTCTGTCACTGTTGTTATTATGTTGCAGTTGTCTAGGAGGGGTTGTCATTCTTCAATATTTTCCCATGTGTCCAAAATTGTTACATTTGTAACATTCCACTTCAGTGCTCAAATATTCAAACCTGTTGTGACTGATTCTCTATGTTTCACTAGGCCTTCTTGGATAACCCCTTTGTGTATGACTTTCAAAGTTTTTTTTATTCCTGTTGTTAGGTCTGCAATTCACAGCTTTATGTCCAAAATTATTACATGCATAACATAAACCAAAAAGGATAGTTTGATTGTAACACCCCTATTTCCCCCAGCTTTTAATTAATCATAAAATAGGATTACCATACTAAGGCATGTGGACAATGTAAATGTATTATTGTTAAACCGCCCATAACTGACTCTTGGGGGGTGAAGCCTTGAAGTATGAGCCATGATATGCAAGATACTAGATATATAAAATATGCAGAACATAAACAAAATGCTAGAAATGACAGAATAACAGTAAAATATCCAGCATAATCTTCACAATACACAGAAATGATATACGAAATAGCAACAGAAATAGCACTTTGAATCAGATAGCAATGTTC
>ML779729.1:887801-904866 GCA_009831015.1 Picea engelmannii
AAGGAGGATAGACCGTACCCTTAGCCGTACTACCCGACTACCCAGGTACTAGAGAGTATCTTCCCGAGTGCTGTTCTCGGTGACACTATAACAGTCCGGCGGTCGATAGGTTTATCTACAGAGGGCTTCAAGAAATCTAGGCCGGTCCGTACACAGGTGTTGTCTGATGCGCTACCACTCGAAGGGGTACCAACAGGGGTTACAAGGGTGGACAACAAACGTGCACTTAAGAACCACTTGTATTTCCTGCGTGTATGAATCCCTCAACTGCGGGTTTATGCACGTAACGACAGATCTCTATGGATTAAAGACGCCGGAATACGTCTCTACCCTGAAAAAAAATTACCCACAATTTCTGCCAAGGAAAGTGCTCTGATACCACTTGCAAGATACCAGATATATAAAATATGCAGAATAGAAATGAAATGCTAGAAATGACAGAATAACAGTAAAATATCCATCATAATCTTCACAATACACATAAATGATATACGAAATAGCAACAGAAATAGCACTTTGAATCAGATAGCAATGTTCACATGCCTCTTCGAGGGGGCAACCTCCAATCGAGCAGCACTCTGTTACAATAATATCCAAGCTAGGGTTCTCATACCCTTGACTCCTATTTATACTAAAAAGAAGCATCTAGAGGAAGATCCTTCTAGAAGCAGAAGCTTCTATTAGGTCTTCTTACATCCGCCTTATTCTATTTTATTGAAAGGTCTTATTAATATTAACCTTTATTACATCTGAATACATTGATCTACCTATGTGCGGGTTAGGACCTTAACATGATATCTCTAGAGGAAAGAAATAAATTAATGAATAAAGGACCAGTGGTTAAATTATCAACCACCCCCATGAATGAAATCATGGTCTAACTGCAGGATGTCAGCTCGAAGTACCACAAAGAACTGTAGACCTGAGCTTCCTTCTGACAGAAGGAACATGAAAGGTCGAAAACCTTCCAGAGGAGGGAAGGTAAGATACATATAGAGACAAAAAAAGAGAGGAGACATAGGGACGAGAGAACAAAATCTTAAGGGATATGTGTGAACCCAAAGAAAGTTCTGATAACACAGCCTGAAGGACTCGAACGAGAGCTTGATGTTGAGGAAGCATCTGATAAACCTCGTAGGGTCACTATGACAGAGAGATTTTCTCTAAGAGATGGTGTAGATTCTGTAGTGATATCATGGCTTGGCATGGGGGTGGCCAGAGTGCTAAGAATGAATGCCTCTGAGCCTATGTTTGGGTGGAAAGGCACACACATACAGTCACTTGGTTGGATGTAACTTGTAATAGATAAGTATTCTCATACCTTGTGAAATTAAGATGTAATTATGTAATGAAAAGGGATATATTGTGAAGGACCCAGGGATGTGTATGTTTGTTTAATGGTTATACTGCATCTCTTTTTTCTCATTTAAATTGTGTATTTAAGAAAGTATAGATTGGACATGTTTTGTATTCGTAAATGCTTGCGCCCTCTGGTGGCTTAAGCCAGATCCATGAACTATGAGTTCATCGACCTTGGGCACAATTTCATTACGCATGTCGACACTCCTAGTCGTTATGAGTCCCTTGGGGGAGGGAGTCTGTTAAATCTTAGGAAATATAGTGCACGTATGCACAGGCTCTCTGCAAGGAAAGCAGAGACCGAGAACCACTTAAGTTCTAGAGTTGAAGAATGAGCGTAAGGGGTGTACGAAAGGATTCTTCCAAGTGTTAAGTTCAAGAGAAAGAGTTTAAATCTATTAATCCTTTCAGATCTAATGAATATCAAGAAGAACAATGAGGTTTAAGTATCTAAAGGGAAGGTCCCTTGTTTGGAAGACGAATGAACGAAATCTGTTCGGAAGAAGCTACGGCCTATTGTGACCGTTGGGTATGGAAATGAGTGTGGGAATTAAACCTGGAGTCATTAAGAATTTGTGAGTTCAAAAAACTGAGAGAGATCATCATAAGGGAGGTAAAATCCCCAAAGTCCTGAAGTCCCAAAGTTAAATCTGAGCCTTATATCTGAGGATGCTCAGGAATCGTCCCGACCATCAGATCTAGGAGGTAGATGATAGTCAAGTTACCAGAACTACCCATGACTTAAGAATATGATAGTGGAGATGGATGCAAGCTGTTTAACGAGAGGAGAGGCCATCCTAGTTGTCAGATCGACTCAAATACTCAGTAGAGTTACCGAATCAAACACCAACCACTCAATTTATTCAACGATTGGGAATCATTGCGAAGTGCGAAGGTGAATTTAGCAGACCTTCTAGTTCATGACCCATAATCAACCCACGTCATTGATCTCGTTAGGGATGGAAGATCAATGAATAGGATTAGACTAGAGTCAAGCGAGCACTTCTCATATTGTAGAGGTGGGACCCCACAATCATTGTGAACCATTGATCTATGAATGGAGATCGAGGGTGGGGAATCATT
This sequence comes from Picea engelmannii, assembly GCA_009831015.1. NCBI lineage: Eukaryota > Viridiplantae > Streptophyta > Pinopsida > Pinales > Pinaceae > Picea > Picea engelmannii. The sequence goes on from ML779729.1 coordinate 890,244, forward strand.
GCAAAGCGCGAAGGTGAAAGTAGCAGACATGCTAGTTCGCAGTCCGCAATTCGCCATTGTCGTTGATCTCATTGGGATGGAATATCAACGACTCTAGTTTGAACAGGTTGGGCAAGTACTTCCATATTACGGAGGTTGAGCTCTCTGATAAAGAGTATGCACGTTGGGACCCCACAATTGTTGTGAACCGTTGATTGATGAACACCTCGGTATCGGTCTGATCTTGACTGCCAAATACTGAATAGTTTCGAGATGGGTGGTCATGAGCCCTTTTGGAAATATGTGGAGTAATGGAGTCCCTCGGTACCGTCAGTCTGAGAGAATCAAAAATCTCAGAAGAGATAACATTTTCAAGAGTGAAGACAGGACCCAAGATAGCCGAACTCACAGGAGGAACGAAGGCTGAGGCCTTTGAACATCTACCAAACTCTTCCAAGTAGGAAGAACTCAAAATTACAGGAGGAGGAGCAACAATAGCCATTAGATCGGTTGCGGGGAGAAGCCTAGACCATTATATCAACGTCAAGGAAAGCATAAGAGAAGCGCTAGGAAGGAACATATCCTAACTGTTAGATTTGAGAACAAAGGGACGTTAGTCGTTTGATATAAGGTAAAGTTCATGAGTTTTAATGTTTGTGTGCATGGGAGGGTTGACTGGCCAAGGTCTCGAAGTCCTAAAGTGAATTGGGACCGTTCATCACCACGAGGGACAAGTGGCGCAAGATATACAACTCCTGAGCAAGAGCTTGTGGTCAAGGAGAGAGCAGAATCACTAAAGACCCGAAGTAGATCCTGACCATTGATCGCCAGGAGACACGTGTCAGCAGATCAGTAACTCTGGATAAATCACTTCAAGAGTTTCAGTCGAGAGTTGAAACTCTCGAAGCCCAGAGAGACGAAGTGAATCTCAATCGTCAGATCGAAAGGGACATGTGGTAGATATCCGTTGTCCTCGGGTGAAAGAAACCCAAAGACCCAAACAAAATATGGACTATCATATCTAGAGGGAATGTGGCAACTGATCACAAACTCTGGGTGAAAACACTCCAGGAGAATGCGATGGATAAGAGTTTGAAATCGTCGAAGCCCGAATAGCTGAAGCAGCTGGGAGTCATTGATCTGAAGGAGGAAACATGTCATCAGATCATGAACTCCAGATAGAATGTTCAAAAGGAAATGAAGCAAGGAGGATTTGAATTTTGAGATGTCTGAAGGCCGAAGTCCCAAAGAGAATGAAAGTTGTCTATTTAAGGTGGACACATGGCACCAGATCTAGCACTTTGGGTACAAAATACTCTGGAGGAAAGTAGAGGGTGAGATTGTCATTGTCCTAAACTAGAATCTCAACCGTTGATCGAGAAGGGGGTTGAATTTCATTGATTCGGTCTTGGTTGAAAAGCGCTAAAGACCCAAAGTAAGCCTTGATAATCTGATTCAAGTGGACACACAAGAGAAACATGCATACTTTGAGGGGAATTAAAAGTTGAGAATTGAGACTCCCAAAGTCTAGAATCATGAAGTGATCAACGCCATTGATTAAGTAGGACACGTGGCGGGAGATCTATCACTACGGGAGAAGGTAAGGGTTGAGATTTGAAACTCCCGAAACCCTAATCATGAAATAAATCACAGTTGTTGATTTAGAAATGTTAGATCTGATCTGTAGATTCAAAAAATATAGATCTGATCCGTCAAGTTCAGAAGCACTGTCAAGGTCAATAGATCGATAGTCCCATCACATTACAGGTACCAAAGGTGCATGAACTTTAAAAATTTGACAGTGGGCCACAATCCAGGCCACGATTTTGGAGAAAGGACATGTGGAGGATCAAGGTGAATTACGGGAAGAAAAGTAGTTTGGTTTCAAACCACCCTTGGTCGTGCCCGCAATCGCGTGGTTACGTAAGGACATCGCCCAAGGTCATATCAAGGAAGGGGATTAATAGAAAAGGATCTAGCACCCAGACTCTGATATTTCGCAGGCGTGAAGAGGAGGTGTTACAGGTGAATCCCCCTGCAGATAAGTGGATTCCCTCTTAGTCTCTAGACCCCTAAGACTAAGACAGAAAAGGTACTATCATTGGTCACTGACATCCTTTTAGATCTAATCAAGCTAAGGTATGAAGAGGAAGAAGAAAAGTATGTACCTTTTTAATGGCATTCATCCTTGAAAAGTCCAAGTTGAGCTTCAAACGTAAGCTCCTCAATAGGTCCTGTACAAAAAAAAAAGATACAATGAGCTTCCTATTCTATTGAGATTAGCTCAAATACAGATCTATATAGTGAATACAAGTTCATGTGGAACAAACATAAACTTGAAATAAATAGGCCAGGCATGTATGTATATTAATGAGAACAAATGAAGAGTACTTACAATCCTCTGATGAAGGTGCACCAACTTCTTCCAGCTCTCCTTGTCCAACCCCTTTGCTCAAGTAATTTAGACTGATTATGCTTCAATGGTGCCTCACTTATGAGATCATAAGTTTGGCATAATTATTAATCTACATATCCTTCTCTTCCATGGAAAAACCTCATTATATAGGATTTGGAGGCTTAACCACCATGGAGAGGATCTCTCATCAGATCCACTAAGAAAGGGATCTATAAGATATTTAGGGAGAAAATATCTCTTAAGGATTTTGGGGAGGAAATATCTCTCAAGGATTTTAAGGAGGAAGTATTTCAACCATCCATGAGATCCGCCACCTTCCCTAAAAAATATGAAACCAAATGTGAGGTGTATTCTCACACTTGATTACTTTCTTTTTCATGAATATTAATAATAATTCATGTGCACTTGGTTCTCACACTTAATCAAATTTATTTTCCATGAATATTAATAATAATTCATGTGTACTTGGTATTTTGGCCTTCATGTAATATATCCCTCCTCCATATTGAATAGGGATTGTGACATAGTTTATTCCATGGTGTCAAGGTGTATGAGACACTTATATGACACTTTACGACACTTAGGGTGAGGTACCTAGGTGTGCAAATTTCATGTGTAACAGGAGGGTCACGGGTACCTTTAGACCTGCATCGGGAATTCAAAAGGTTCTGCATCTAATTACAGAATGAGACCATCAAGGTCTCATAGAGTCGTTTGGCTCTAGAATCAGAGATCCTTGACCGGGAGGTCGGACTGGTTCCCCGACCTTCCAAATTAGAAACCATGGATGGAGAATCTGTCCTTTAAGAAAAGAGAAATTTTGTATGCCCCATAATGGGTGTGTTACAAATTGGTATTAGAGCATGGTTACAACACTTGGCCTACTTGGTCTCATGTACGAGTCATGTAAGCAGGTATTGTTATCTACATTTACTCCTTGAGCAGAAGGACTACAGATTAAACCTCTGATTTTGGGAATTCTTTTTGAATTTCAGCAGAAGAATTTCTTTAGCCCTTTGTCAAAGTGATAACTACTCTTACATGAGTAGGGATATACTAATTAACATTTATAATAAGACTTTAGTGTGGATAGTTGAAGGTGGCAGGGTTTTGTCAAGCGCAACTAAATCTTGAAGGATGGATGACCTAGTGTTTGCAACACTGCCTCTAAGCATGGGCAGTTGGAACTTCAAGCACTGATGATGGTGGATTATATAATGGTTAATACCTTTGTGGGATTAAAGGAATATGATAGGATTAGGTATAATCCTTGGCAGTTATAGTTACTACTTTAAATTAAAATAGGAGTATATAACTCCTCATGACCAGACAAAAGTGAGATGGGAAAAACCCTATGGACGCTGAGGCAAGAAGGTTTTATTGCTAGATGTTGTCGTATAAAGAGGAAAGTGACCCTAGTTGGTTATTGTATTAAGATAAGGCAACATCAATATGAGATATGACTGTGAGATTAGTCTTGTAAGTGACTAAAATCTCAAACTAAAGGACATTAATGATGAAATTAAACTATCAAGCGAATGCATGAAGTAAAAAGGTGCAAGAGATGCACCTACCTACACATGAATGTGTATACATGATCATAAGGATGATTGGAATATCCTTGGGAAAAGGATATAGAAGCCTAATATGTCCATGTGTGTGAATGACATGGAAAAAGTGCAAGAAATAAACTAGCATGATGAATACTTATCTACATTTAATTATTCTTGAGTACATAGGTTTAATGCATTATGGAGCTTTCTAATATGAAGCCTGCCATTAATACTAGTTAGCTATGAATGATATTAAACGTGCAAGTGATGCACATGTATGATATAAGAATATAGTTATAAGATACAATATGGCTGCCATGACGAGTGAAATATAAATAAAGAATTGGTCTTATCCAAAATAAATGAATACTATGGATGCATGGCTGACTCCATTCCGAAGAGTCATGAAAGTTATGTTCCAAATAATATCTTGAGGGGGAATGTATTCACTTTCCTCAGGAAATACTAATATAATTAGATAAAAAGGGTAAATGAGAAATATGCTCTGTTGTCATAATAAGAGGAAAATGATTATGCCTTTTAGAATCACATGAGAAGGATTGTGAACACTCCCGAGTTGATTGATTTTAAAAGTAGAGATGTAGGTGGGCTTCGAAACATACCTGTGACCGCTACAGGTAGGTTTAGGATTATGAATATGGTTAAGAACATCATGGATGTAAGTTAACAAAACCAAAATATGTATGGATACATAATTTGGGTACATGGAAAACATGCATGTTTATTTTTCTAAACTGCTAAAGTTAACTCATGATTGAGGCCATCACAAATAGTGATGGATATGCAATAAGGAATTTTCATGCTGAAGGAGTTCCATGTGGAGGAATTGTGTCAAGACTCTACTAGGAAAACAAAGTCACAACCTTAATGACTGCTGAAAATTAAGAAGTGATCCACAAGCTTATATATATATATATATACCAGAATCCTGGATTACATTTTGAAAAAAATCATGTAATGAATAGAAGATTGATAATGAATCTTGACAATTCTGATAACCAAATGGTAACATGCAGGATGCACAGGTTCATGATTCCTTATGGGAACAATATTTTGTTATTAAAGCATGTTGATGTATCCTAAGAGTTAGGTTGAGCCTAACCTAGGGATTCTCAGGAAAAGAGTAGAAAGATCAAAATAAGAAGTAGATTTAATAAGTAAAGGGGGAGAAAAGGAGGAACACTTTCCTCACCCTAAGAACCCTAAATTGTTTAACAGAGCCGTAGGGTTAAAAGAGCGGTTGTGGAAACCGATATAGTTGGTAAAAGGCAAGTAAACCCCTTGAGTATGATTAAATGAATAAATGAGTACGTTTAACTGAATAAGCTTGGTTGAAGCCATGATTAAGAAAAGGAAGTGAGGCCTTAGAGATACCTCGACTGGGTTGAAAAGTCCCAGGTGGTGTAGAAAGAGTTGGAAGAAAGGGAGAGTCCTGAATTATTTCCTTGCTGAGTATTATGTTTTCTCTTGGATGAGAAACATGGTACGCTAATGAAAGTAAAAAGGTTTTGAGACCATAGTGATAAGGATTGTATTGCTAAAGATACAATCAAAATCTATTTGTGTTGCACATGAGGAAACATTTGAGGATAATGTGATGAAGTGCATAAATATATGCTAGGACATTTTGAAGATGTTTTATGAATTCGAATGTTATGATACATGAATTTGGTTTAATATTACAACTAATGTAATTGTGACTATGATGATGCATGCTATGTGTAGAAGGAATTGGAGCTCTTGAGGAAGACAGTTGCCAATGATTGGAAACCTCAAGAAGAGGATGGCCAGGAGAAGGTTGCGGTTGAAAGATTGTTGATAGGGCTGTAAAAGTCCCCATAAAGCACCGATGATGAGGTAAAAATAAGAAAGAGGGTGCTAGCAGCCAAGAACCAGTATAAATATATTTGTGCCTATGTGGCACAAGGTATGAAGGGATTGGGTAAGAATCCCTTTTGAATAGTTTTACAGTCTTAATGTTATGTATGGAACGTTGAAAGGAAGTTGTATGCCTTGGATACCCAAGTAGGGTATGATTCAAGAAGGAGAACCTGAATGATGGAGGTGTGAACCTTTGGTAGTAAAGACTGATTGTAATCCTTAGAAGAATTCATGAACTGATATGTCATGAATACATGGGCCAATCAAGGAATGATTGGAAAAAAGGTTCTCATAGATAGCATGTTGGATGGAATTACTTCTAGGAAATGCATGTTTGCATAAAGGATAGACAATGGATTTCCCGTTGAGGAAGGATGACCTTCCAACATTGCTACTTACATTGTATAGGTGTTAGAGAAAACCAAATTTGGGTAGCCATGAGTATTGGCACCCTAGTTATTAATAAAGGAATAATTATTAAAGGCATGAATGTGAAACTTTTGAGTCTCATGTGTACTGATTTGGGATTGTGATCATCCTGTAGCCGGAAGCATAGTCCTTTTGTAAGAATGAAAGAAAATGAATAAGCCATGTGGTGAAGAGGTTGGTTAAATTCCAACACACCATGGCTAAGAACCTATCATAAAGTGTGACAAACTTGAAATCAATGCAAGAGTGCATTGGGTATGAACGTGGCCATGAATATTGACACATTTGTTAAATCCTTTGAAATGTTGAATTACATTTTGAAAGGTTTGGTATGTTGAAATGAGGCATAGGCAAGGAATGGGACTCCATTTTAATTTTTATATAGATGTGATGAACTGTTAGTATGCATGGTTTTGAATATATACACACACACACACACACACACACACACACACATTGATGCATGGAAACTAACAATTTGTTTGGCTGATTGAAGTTGAATGTGCAGGAAGAAAAGGGGTCTTGGATATGACAGTGTTGTAAGCCCATAAGGAAGACCAATTGTCTGCGGAGCCAAACCGCTATGGGAAGGAAAGTCCCATAATTATGAATATGGTTTCTGTGAGAAACAAATATGAGAAAATAATGTGGAATTTGGAAATCTGCAGATGACAGATTTACAAGAAAAATTTTGAATTTAAAAATTTATGATGTCTCATGAATTTCTGTATAACTGTGATACAGGTGAAAGGGAAAGATCTGCGAAGAGTGCAGAGACAATAAAATGAGATCTCAGGTTCGAGGGATAAATGTGAGAAAGAGTATAATCCAATCACATGAAATAGAGATTGACTCGAGAGAAGGAGAGTAACCTTCGTCCCTAACTATTTTTGTGCTAGGAGAAGGAGAGTAACCTTGATCCCTAACTTTAGCTGAGTTGAAAGGATGTCAAGCTGTAAAAGAATGAAAAATGGCTATTGTTGAGCCATGAGAACCCCGTGGTAAGCCATGATCACTTGGAATATGTTTTTTTGAGGTAACATAAGCCAGAGGGATGCCTTGGCAGAGCAAGTCTGCAGGACTCCTCAACTGTAAGACTCGATAGAGTCTCTGGAATTATTCTTGTGCGAGAAAACCTTGGCAAGGCAAGATGGATCACCCAAGGGACTATATAGAAGAGAAGGGGATGCATGAGCCTGGGCCTGGAGGGTAAGTGACCACAAGGAAGAGGACACCTTAATAGTTCTCATAAACTATTGATTGGGATCGTGCACACGATGGGTAGTTCTTCCTGTGCGAGAAAACCTTGGCAAGGCAATATGGATCACCCGAGGGACTGTATAGCAGATAAGGGGGTGCCTGAGCCTGGGCTTGGAGGGTGAGTGACTGCAAGGAAGATGAAACCTTGATATTTATTATAAACTATTGATGGGGATCAAGCACCTAATGGATATGTCAAGGAAAAACAATGAGCCTAGATAAAAAAAATAACCATGTGGATACAAATCCACAAACTACATAGATAATTATTGTGCTAAAATTATGAAATTTTCCTAGAAATTTTATGCAATGTTTTTTCCTAAGACTATGATTAACGTGCTTGTTGTCAAAGAATTAATCAAAGCAGGTGACAGAGATTTAAGTTCTGAAAAAGGACCCGACCAAGGAAGAAGGAACAATATTTCTGAAACAGATGAATGAGAAAGGCATGACATGTGTTTTTGAGAAAGAACACTGAGGACGATGTTCCTTTAAGGGGGAGGGAATTGTAACACCCCTATTTCCCCCATCTTGTAATTAATCATAAAATAGGATTACCATGCTAAGGCATGTGGACAATGTAAATCTATTATTGTTAAACTGCCCATAACTAACTATTGGGGGGTGAAGCCATGAAGTACAATTCATGATATCTCTAGAGGAAAGAAATCAATTAATGAAGAAAGGACCAATGGCTGAATTATAAACCACCCCCATGACTGGAAGAATGGTATAACTACAGGATGTTAGCTCAAATTACCATAGAGACTAGTAGACTCGGTCTTCCTTCTGATAGAAGGAACGGGACAGGTCATAAACCTTCTAGAGGAGCGAAGGAAATATACATACAGAGACACAACAAGAGAGGAGACAAAGGGAAGAGAGCACAAGCTCATAAGGGAGATGTGAGAACCCAAAGTAAGTGATGAGAAATGGCTTGAAGGACCCGAATGAGAGCTTGATGCTGAAGAAGCATCTGATAAACCTCACAGGGTCGCTATGATAGTGAGAATTTCTCTGAGAGATGGAATAAATTTCCTAGTCATATCATGGATTTCCACGGGGGTGGCGAGAGTGCTAAGAAGGAATGTCTTTGAGCCTATGGTTGTGTGTAAAGGTGCACACCCACATTTAGTTGGTTGGATGCAACTTGTAATAGATGAGTATTCTCATACCCTGTGAAATTAAGTTGTAATTATGTAATGAAAAGGGATATACTGTGAAGGACCCAAGGATGTGTATGTTTTCTTAATGGTTACACTGTATCTCTTTATTCTCACCCAAATTGTGTATTTAAGCAATTATGGATTGGACATGTTTTGTATTCGTAAATGCTTGTGCCCTGTGGTGGCTTAAGCTAGATCCAGGAACTGTGAGTTCATCGACCTTGGGCACAATTTCGCGTATGCATGTCGACACTCCTAGTCATTCTGAGTCCTTTGGGGGAGGGATTCTGTTAAATTGCAGGATAGATAGTGCACGTATGCATAGACTCTCTACAAGTTAGGTAGAGACTGAGAACCACTTAAGTTATAGAGTTGAAGAATGAGCATAAGGGGTGTGCGGAAGGATTCTTCCAAGCGTTAAGTTCAAGAGAAAGAGAGAAAAGATCTTAAGCCTTTCGGAGCTAACGAAGCTTAGGAAGAAAAACGAGGTTGGAGTATTGAAATGGAAGGTCCTTGTTTCGAAGACAAATGGATGAAATATGTTTGGAAGAAGCTGCAGTCTCTTGTGACCATTGGGTACGGGAAAGAGCATGGGAGTTAACCCTAGAGTCATTCGGACTTTATGAGCTTGACAAATTGAGTGAGTTCATCATAAGGGAGGTAAAATAACCATAGTATTGAAGTGCCAAAGCTAAATCTGAGCCTTAGATTTGAGGATTCCTGGGAACCATCCTGACCATTAGATCTAGGAGGTAGATGATAGTCAAGTTACCAAAACTACCCATGACTTAAGAATATTATAATGGAGATGGATATGAGATTTTTAACAGGAGGAGAGGCCATACCGATCATCATGTCAGATCAAATACTCACTAGAGTTACTGAATCAAACACCATCCACTCGCTTTAGTAGATGGTTGGAAATCATTGCAGAGTGCGAAGGTAAATTTAGCGGACCTGCTAGTTCACAGCCAACAATCAACCCACATCGTTGATCTCATTAGGGATGGAAGAACAAAAACTAGGATTAGACTAGAGTCGAGTGAGCACTTCTTAGATTGCGGAGGTGTGACCCCGCAATCACTGTGAACCGTCGATCTATGAATGGAGATTGAGGGTGGGGAATCATTGTGGAGCACGAAGGTGAAAGTTGGGGACGTGCTAGTTCACGGCCTGCAATTCACCATTGTATTTGATCTTGTCGGGTTGGATATCAATGACTCTGGTTCGATGAGGTTGGGCGAGTACTTCCATATTGTGGAGGTTGAGCTCTCTGATAAAGAGCATGCACATTGGGACCCCACAATTGTTGTGAACCGTCGATCATCGGACACATCGGTATCGATTGGATCATGACCACCAGAACCTGAATAGTTGTGAGATCATGAACCCTTTTGGAAATCCATGGAGTAACGGAGTCCCTCAGTACCGTCGGTCTGAGAGAATCAAAAATATCAGAAGAGATAATGTTTTCAAGAGTGAAGATGGGACCCAAGATAATCAGAATCACAGGAGGAACAAAGGACGAGGTCTTTGAACATCTACCAAAATCTTTCAAGTCGGAAGAATTCAAAAGATCAGAGGAGGAGTGATAATAGCCGTCAGATCGGTTGCGAGGAGAAGCCTAGACCATTATATTAGCATCGAGGGAAGCAGAGGAGATGCGTTGGGAAGGAACATATCCTAACCATCATATCTGAGTGCAAAGGGATATTAGTCATCTGATCTAAGGTAAAGTGAATGAGTTTTAACATTTGTATGCATGGGAGGGTTGACTGGCCAAGGTCCTGAAGTACCGAAGTGAATTGGAACTATTCATCGCCAAGAGGGACAAGTGGTGCAAGATATACAACTCCTGAGTGAGAGATTGTGGTCAAGGAGAGATTTGAATCACCGAAGACCCAAAGTAGATCTCGACCATTGATCGCCAGGATATACGCGTCAGTATATCATTAACTCTGTAGAAATCACTTCAAGAGTTTCAGTCGAGAGTTGAAACTCCTGAAGCCCGAAGAGTAGGAGAATCGAAGTGAATCTCAACCATCAGATCGAAAGGGACACATGGTAGATATCCTTTTTCCTCAGGTGAAATAAACCTGAAGACCTGAAGAGAATCAAGACCGTCATATCCAGAGGGCACATGGCGATCGATCATGAAATCCGAGTGAAAACAATCTGGGAGAACATGATGGATAAGAGTTTGAAATAATCAAAGCCCAAACAACTGAAGCATCTGGGAGCCGTCGATCTAAAGGAGGAAACATGTCATCAGATCGTGAACTCTGGATAGAATGTTCCAAAGGAAATGAAGTAGGGAGGATTTGAAGTTTGAGATGTCTAAATACCTAATTCCCGAAGTAGACAAGAGTCATTGCTTTAAGGTGGACGTGTGGCACCAGATCTAGCACTCTGGGTAAGAAATACTCCGTAAGAAAGTAGAGGGTGAGAGCGTCGGAGTCCTGAAGTGGAATCTAAATCGTTGATTGAGAAGGGGGATGAAGGTTGTTGATTCTGTCCTAGTTGAAAAGTGTTAAAGACCCAAAGTAAGCCTCGATCATATGATTCAAGTGGACACATGGAAAAAATCCACATACATCGAGGGGAATTAAAAGTTGAGACTTGAGACTCCCGAATTTCGTAATCATGAAGTGATCAGCAACGTTGATTAAAGAGGATGCGTGGTAGGAGATCTATCACTATGGGAGAAGGTAAGGGTTTATAATTGAAACTCCCAAAACATGAATCATGAAATAAATCACATTCGTTGATTTAGAAAGGTTAGATCTGATCCGTAGATTCAAAAAGGATATATCTGAGCCATCAATTTTAGAAGCATTGTCAATTTCATAATATCGATGGTCCCATCACATTACAGGGACCGAAGGTGGGTGAACGTTAAAAAGTTGAGGGTGGGCTACAATCCAGACCACTGTTCTGGAGAAAGGAGACATGGAGGCTCAAGGTGAATTGCGAGGAGAAAAGTAGTTTGGTTTCAAACCACCCTTGGTCACGCTTGCAATCGTGTGGTTATGTAAGGCCATCGCCCAAGGTCATAATAGGAAAGGGGATTATTAGAAAAGGAGCTAGCACCCAGACTCTAATATTTTGCAGGCACGAAGAGGAGGGTCACCGATACCTTTAGACCTGCACTAGGAAGTTGAAAGGGTCTGCACATAATTATAGAACGAGACCATCAAGATCTCAAAGATTTGTTTTTCTCTAGAATCAGAGATCCTTGATTGAGAGGTCGGACTGGTTCCCTGACCTTCCAAATTAGAAACCATGGATGGAGAATCTGTCCTTTAAGAAAAGAAAAAAAAATTATGCCCCATTGTGGGTGTGTTACATTGATACCTGAGAGGTTAAGATCTTATGAAAGGAGGTACTCTTATGAATTCTTATTCTTCTTGAGGCCTATATATCGGTTTTTTATTCTGAAATCTGAATCTTCTCTGTGGAGGAGTGTCCCTGTAATCTTCCTTGTAGATCTTCCTATCCCCCTTGATTGTTTCTACAAATATTTTTGGATATTTTTCTTGTGGCTCTATTTTTTTGGAGCTTGATCCTTTTTCTGTCTGATTGTATCCAAGTCCAGACTTGTCATGATGAGATTTTTGACTGCTGATAATTTCATCCAAAATTTTTGAGTTGTTCTGCATTTTTTTCTTTTGAAGATCCTTTTAGCTTCGCCATTTTTCTTTCCATTTAGAGTCAGTTTTAAGTCACATTATGACCCATGCACCCAAACATATGAAGTCACGTACATAGCACCGTGAGTTTGAAGTCAACAAATGGTTGGTTGGCCCTTGGAAATGGGAAAGGTTGTCATATTCGGGAATTGTATATGTGGTATGGGCATGTATTTTCCCTAGAAGGTTGAATTATGTTAAGAATCTAGTTTCTACATTCCCTGGTCGAGTCAAGTGGTTAATAACAGTCGCAAGAATCAAATAGATGTTTATTGTGTGCAGTTCTCCAGCAGATGGGCGCATAACAGAAGGCAAAGAAAATATTATGAACAACGATATTTTACAAACACATGTTCACTAGGATACTCGATCAAGAGATACAACAACACATCTTTCTCCACATCAGATCCTAACCGAAAATCAGACCTCGTGGAGAACCTAAAGACAATTGTTAGTGGATAGGTATGACTATTGCCTTTTTTTGGATAGTACCAGGAAAAGAGCCTCTAGCGCATGTGGCGCATTTTTTCTAGTTTAGGGTTAACAATTAGAAAATAGGGTAGCCCAAGTGGTGCCCTCGTTAATATATTTCATCTTTTCAATATAAGCATGGTTGGTTGGAAAACTAAGTAAACGACTGCTATTTTATGTAATATGACTTTTTTGATCGAAATTTAATGCAAAGGTCTGTGATTTGATGAAAAAATTCTAGTTGTGATAGTCAGATGTATTGTGTCTCTTTCTTTTCATATGTGTTTCCTATTACCTTTTATTTCATATCTCATACTGTCTATTTCAGAACACATTTTCGAACTTGTGGATTCGCTATACAACGACCCTTGTTCATGCCACTTAGACAAAATGTTTTCCTCTCAAGTTAACTCTAAATTCTTTCACAATGACGCTCTTGAGTTACTTCCTGTATTTTTCTCCTAACACACTCTACGATTTATGCTGAAGGTTGTTGCTCACCTAGCCTTCTACTCTTGAATTTAGTCACTGAGTCATTTGTTCTGTCTCTTCCTCAGATTGACCCCATAACCCAAGTTTTACTTTTCTACGCCAATATAACCAGAAACCATTTTACCATAGGTGTTAAATATAGCCATTATTTTCAAAGTCATATCCTACGTAGAGACCACACCATTTCTGAGAGAGCCTTCTCCAAATCCGAAAGGCTAGTTTTGGGTCTCAAAGTTGGTTGAAAATTTTACCTTCATCATCTATTTATCAACCAAATATATTTACAGAGTGCTAACATTATGGCGTCATTGTCGGGGATGAAGTTGAAAAGAGTTTCCCTGGGAGAACGAAAAACATTGCAGTTTGGCCCCTGAGGGTAATAGAGGGACAAACGCCCATACCGGATGAAACCTTTACCCTGGCGACTCCAGTCCAAACAAAACTATATCCCTAAGTAGTATTAATCAGGAAACCTAGCTCCAAAGATGTTTTACACCAGAGCGAATCCTAACCCAAACCCCTCTAAGCCTGTGTGCAACCCCGAGAAGATTCTACGCAAGGCTAGAGAGCAGGCGCCAGACACATTTTATTTCTTGGATGGAAGTTTTTCCTTGCCCAAAGACGGCACATAGAGAATTGATGACCTTGATTTTGAGACATTTTTCGAGAAAACTCTGTTTAGCTCCAAGTCAGAAACCATTTTGGACAAGACTGTTTTCGACCCGAGCAATTTCCAAGCCCTGGTGACAAATAATATCTGCCAAAATTTGAATCCCCCTAGGGATATGGCTGTCAGATTCTCTCCCCTCATCCTTCCGGCCCAGTTACATGACTTGCCTCAAAATTATAGCCAAAGAATCAAACTCTACAATGCCGAGAGAAATGTTTCTGCCGAGAGACACCTGGACTGGTTTAATGATTTTGTCGACCTGGAGGAGGTGGACTACGTAGATGAAAAAATAATATTTTTTGCGCAAAGCCTTTCGGGAAATGTAAGATATTGGTTCAAATCCCTCCCGGCTGTGAGCATTAGGGACTTCGCTGCATTTGAAAGGTCGTTCCTAAATAAATAGGGGGATAAGAAGAACCCTTTGCAGCTGCTAACACAATAGAATAATATGAACAAGGCACCAGAGGATATTGTTATCACTGAAATTTCGTCTGCACATGGCGACAAGAACTCCACATCATCTGCACACAGCGACAAGAACTCTACATCATCAAAACAGCAATGAAGTCATTCATGGCACTGTTCACAGCATTCCA
>ML779729.1:952697-1001618 GCA_009831015.1 Picea engelmannii
ATTTACGTGGTTCACCCAGTGTGGGCTACGTCCACCAAAGAAATTGCCAGGTCCTTCCTTTATTATTATCCAACAAAATGAAGGGATACAACCTACAAAAAAAATCTCTGTAACTTCCTCTTCTTTCTCTCACAGTATCCTCTCTCAGAATACAATATTCACCATCATCCATAACCACAATACATTTCCCTCATAAAAGAGGGTTTCCTTCTAGGGAAAAAAACGCTAACATAATCTCTACCGTTAGATCTGCGACCTTATAATGAACGGTCCAGATTTACAATGAAATTACAATATACTTTTACAAGGCAATTTTTTCTTCAGGGGCTTCACCCTCGAACCCCCGCTGGGGGCCCGCTTGCCCCCGGACCCTGCAGAGGGGGTACCCCCCTCTACACTCCCCCGCGTGGAAGAGTGTACATACTTCTAGGGTGTAAATACTTCATGGGGTATAAACATGGCTGAAAGTAAAAGGCCTCTAAATCAAGAAGATAATCATGCTCCACAACCAATAGTTTCTCACCTAGCCTTCTCCTCTCGAATCCAGTCACTGAGTCATTTGTTTCGTCTCTTCCTCATATCGACCCCATAGCCCAAGTTTTACTTTTCTGCGCCAATATAACCAGAAACCATTTTACCATAGGTGTTAAATCTAGCCATTATTTTCAAAGTCATATCCTGCGCAGAGACCGCACCATTTCTGGGAGATCCCTCTCTAGATCTGAAAGGCTAGTTTCGGGTCTCAAAGTTGGTTGAAAAAATTACCTTCGTCGTCTTTTTTGTCTAGTTGTTCTTTGAATGCTTCTTCAATTCTTTTATCTTCTTCTATTTGAACCTTCAAATTTGTGATAATTTGTTCTAGTTCTTGAGTGTCTTCTTTCTTGTCTAGTTCTGCTTGTAGTTTTTTGTTTTTCTTATTTTTTCCTCTGATAACTTCTATGGCACACATTAATTCATCTCAGTAGTCAACTTCTGACTCTTCCATTTCTTTTTTGACTTCTTCATATTCTTCTTCGTCTTCTTCATATTCTTCTTCAGAGTCTTCTTTATTAGAGTCTTATATTGCCATGAATAGAAGTCTTTCTATCTCACTGTCATTGACTTCATCTTCATCTCATGATGAGATGTCTTCTTTGGTGCATAAGACTTTCTTGAAAACTTTCTTTGTGGTTCTTTTGCCTTTATATGTTTGTTTTCCTTTTGAGTAAACTTCATCATTTCTCTTTTTCTCATAAGGACATTTGTTAGAAAAATGACCAATACCATCACAATTAAAATAAATTAAAGGAAGCTTACCTCTATACCTACCGTTGGTTCCCTTGTTCAGTCTTTTGAAAAAGTTGACCACTTCTTCATCATCTTTCGAGACATCACTGTCGTTGTTATGTTCTTCTTTTTTCCTTCCCTTTTACTTTGACCTTTTGGAGTCTTTAAAGGTTGCTTCTTTTATATATGGATTTTCCTATTCAGTTATCATTTCATATGCTGTGAAGATTCCATGTAATTCATCCATGCTTATTGAGCTTAGATCAGATCTTTCTTCTAGTGATGATATCTTAGGTTCAAATATCATAGGAATATATTGTTGGCCCTTGACCAAGTTTTGGAGAACTTGGGTCACGTTTGACCGATTTTGGGACTTCGACAGACTAGTCGAAGATGAAGCACAAGGAGAAGCAGAGATCATGGGATCTCGCCCCCTTTTTGCAGGCTTTTTAGGTTTAGGGTTTATGTAATGGGTTATGGGATGTTGGCCCATGGGTTTACCCATGTTTAGGCCCATTTTTTAATGTATAAATAGATATCTAGGCGATGTAAGAAGGGGCTAATGTGCTAAGTGAAATAGTAGTGAATATTTGTGGCTTAGTGCAGAGCTAGAGGCTTTGTGCATATTGTGTGTTAAGAACTTGCAGATCTAAGTGCAAGTGATTATAAGAAGTTTGTGTGCAAATTGTAAGAAGGATTTGTGCTTAAACCTAGCTCGGGGAAGGAGGATCTGGAGAGGTGCACGCAGATCTCCTATCCTATGCGGAGTGGGTTCTTGTGGCTCTATGCTTGTAGAAGATTTAAAGAAGACAATAAAGAAGAAGAAGAGTTGGTGGACGTAGCCTCGTGCTGGGGGTGAACCAGGTATATCCTGTTTTATGTTTTTCTTGTGTGATTGATGTGATTTATGATTAATGTTGTTATCTTTATGTATATTAGATGCATTTGATATAGAATCTTAGTGCTTAGTGATGTGAATGAATGCTAGATTTGATCTGTTCCTATGTGCTAAGTGCTTATAAGTGTTAGATCTTGTTGAATAATGTTGTTCTGTAATTAGGGTTTGAATATGCAATATAAATAAGGGTTAAATGCTAATTAATGTTAACTGCTAAGTGCTATGTTAAGGTATTGTAATCACAGATTTGTGTCCTAGCTAGATTGTAGACATCTTAGTCCTACAACCCCCTCTGCCTCTACCTTGAGTGAGACTTCATCTACTTCGCAGGTGTTGCCGAAAGGGTTGGTAGTTAGGGTTTTGTTGGTGCATTGTTGAAGTGTTTAACCCTGGTTCTACCCCTGTGCCAACAAATGGTTCTATTTTTGGGACCTGAAACTGTGATTGTTGGGAACTGAAGAAAAGAGAAAGCTTTGTGCGTAGTTATGATACCCTAGTGCACAATATTCTACTTGAATTTGAAGCTCTATGCTAAGAAGAGAAGCCTGATCTGAAGAAAAGAGGTAAGATCTTGAAGCTTTGTTCTCTGATAAAGCTAAGATAAGTGAAATTTTTTATTTTGAAAGAATGGATCTAGGTATGTTTAATATATTTGGTCCTAGTCTAAAATCTAAGGCACAGTTAGAAGAAAGAAGATTTGATATGAATAGATCTGATAGAAATAATGAAAGATATGTTATTCATATGCATAGAAATAATTTTTGGACTAAGAAGTGGATGTAGGATCCTAGAAAGAATTTTTTGCAGACCCACCACTGTGATCCCAATGCACGGTACATGAAAGGTTGGGGATCATTCAAGAGAAAGAGAGGATTGACTCTTTGTTATAGTTGTAGGAGACCGGGAAATATTGCTAAGGAATTCCCTAATAGACATCCTATTTTCCTTTATTGTAAAGCTACTAAACATGAAGTTTTGGATTGCCCTAGAATTATTGCTAAATTTGAAAAGATGAATATGAGACAAGAAAACCATGAGGAAGGCCAAGAGACTAAGAATATGCTCAAGAACCAGAAAGAAACAAAGACTATATTATTACAGATGAAAGAAACCCCTTAACGATCACAAAGATATCAACTTATCAGAGATCTTAAAAGAGAATGAATGCATCAAAACAAGAATAGGAGACTTCTACATAGACTGTGTCCTAGATGAGGAAACATAGGTGAATATCATGATAGAAAGAACTTGGGAAATTTTGGGAAAACCCTCTATGGTTCCTTCATTGGGAGTAATAGGATTATTTAGAGGAAAGTTGATAACCCTATGTGGAAGACTTACCCAGAAAACTATGAGTGCTTATGGAACTGCGACAGAAGAAGAATTTGATATCATTAAATTTGTTGAGAACAATGCCCCATTTTCTATTTTTCTAGGAAAAACCTAGATTGAGAAATATCGGATACAAAGGAAACAAGAAGAGTAGGATCTAGAACATAAAAAGAAAGAGCTAAAGGATTCCATGGCTAAGAGAATAACACACTTACTGTAAGAACAATAGGACCATTCGAAGCTACTAAGGACCAGAGATCTGGATGTCAAAGTTGAATGAATGCAAGAAAGCTTAAGAAACTTATCCATGCAAGAGACTAGATCACTTACTCCAGAAAAATAAGAAGTATTACTCTCGAAACCTTCGAAAGGACCTCAACGGTTCGAAGTTCCTATGCCAAGAGGAGAAAAGAACAATAATGGAAAAAGGAAACCAGTAACTCAAATCACAGGAAAGAAATCCAGAGAGCTCAACAAAGATATAAAAATTGCAAGAAGTATAAGAGAGGACTTCTCAGAAAGAAGGTTTAGAACTGGAACTTCATCAGGATATCAGAACAATGTAAATTGGCACTTCTCCATGACGAAGAAATATGACCATTGGAGGCATCCCGACCATTAGAATGATGCTCCAGAATGGATAGAAACACAGTTATTGCTAGAACGTTCGCCATTGGACTGTTGGGACCACACCACAACACATGAAATTGCATTGATTAAGGCATTCCTACCCATTGGAGGGATCCATTACGATGATGTCTATTTATCCCATCAAGCATTTCACCGTGGACACTTTTTCCAATTGTGATTATTCAATATGATTATTACTGCACCGTGATTTTTTATACCTCACCACCTGTGTTGTTACAGTGAGTGTGTGTTTACTGACCTGAGATATCAGATATCGAGTCTGCACATCAGACAAAATTAGCGTAGTATAAAAATCCTTCTAAGAGATCCTAATAGGCCTCATGGTCAAGAAGGTGATGTCCACAGGCATCCAATCCTCGTCGATGAGAGGATTGCAAACATCCCCATTGACTACTCGTGGATCTGGACCATCTCGAGCTGCGACAGAGAAAGAAACAAAGCATCGTGATGACTTAGAGAATGCAAAGCTCATCCCATATATCCTGCCCAACTACATCCTGCCTCTGGCTGGTGTGGTTAGTCGAGACAGTATCTTGAGGGACTTCGACTACACAGTGATCACTGCGTACCTCCCAAAGGGGATACACGTAGTCAAACCGTAGTTGGAGAGGATTCAGACGTTGAATATCAGTGACTATATCCTAGGAGACCGCAAGAACTATGGCATGCTTGAACCATACAAATATTTGACCAAGACAAAGGGAAAGAAGTTGAAGATCATCCCCCAGTCGTGGACCATGGAAATCACGAGCTCCACTATCCTGAACGTGATGAAGATACCACATTTTAGAAAGAATTAGAAGGTTAACATGTGCGTTAAAATCCTATTGTCTTTCTTCAATGGTGGTTATCTATGGCTGGACAGACACATCATCGTAGATCTAACGTTGATCCATCGGATCCCCGAAATAAGCATGTAAGGACTAGACCCACAAGAATTTTATCCAGGGAAGGTTGTAGCTCACACCCTGACGCAGAAAATTAAAGATACCTATGGCAATGTGGAAAAGGGGAAGCATGGATAAAAGGTAGCCTCCATCCAAAATGGTGTAGTGCACCTATCCCGCTAGTTGATTTCTGGTAATCTAGTAAGGAAAAATAGAACCACACAGGTTACAGGGTTCATCGTTGACCTCACGGGAAAATGAATGGAAGGGCTACAAATGAAGTGGGTGAGCTAAATCATCAACCAGTTAGAGAAATACTGCCACAAAGCTCAAGATCAGGGTGACACGTTCCACTTCAGTTGAATATTGATCCTCATCACCTTCATTTCTTGGGAGATGCCAGAAGGTGCGACCTTCCCTAAAATTGAGTCATCTGAACCCTTAGCTACGAAGTTCACTATGCTCTGGTATTCGAGCAACATGGAAAAACAATGGAAGTCAAACGTGGTGTTCCACACCTATTACCTGCAGTTGAAGAGGGATATTGAGTCTTTCCCTCGTATGATGCCGAACACTCTGGACAGGTTCAAGCCAATCATGAAGTTCCACGCAGATAGACATTTTACTTATATCACTGCGCATGGATACGAACATAAATAAGAGCTTCAATCCTACTACAAGCTCACATAGGAGGACCTAGAAGAAATCACTAAGGAATGGCCTGTAGAGTTCCTTATACCAGTCAACCAGGTAGAAATGTCTGACCCCAAACTCATTGGAAGTCCTGTGATCACTCGTGAAGAGTATGATGCACCCAATAGTAGTAGGAAGAAAAGGAAGGAAGATGTACAGGAAATAAACATCACATTAGAAGAGTCTGCATCAGATTTACCTAACAGGGGAGGAGATGACGAAGTGGACAAAGAAGAGAAAGAAGGGTAAGAACATACTGCTCATAAGACTGCTCATGGGCGTAGCCCCACGTTGGGGGTGAACCAGGTATATCTTGTTTTATGGTTTCCTTGTGTGATTGATGTGATTTATGCTTAATGTTGTTATCTTTATGTATATTAGATGCATTTGATATAGCATCTTAGTGCTTAGTGATGTGAATGAATGCTAGATCTGATCTGTTTCTATGTGTTAAGTGCTTGAAAGTGTTAGATCTTGTTGAACAATGCATTGTTCTATAATTAGGGTTTGAATATGAGATGTAAATAAGGGTTAAATGCTAATTAATGTTAACTGCTAAGTGCTCTGTTAAGGTATTGTAATCAAAGATCTGTGTCCCATCTAGCTTGCATACATTTGAGTCCTGCAACCCCTCTGCCTCTACCTCAGGTGAGACTTCATCTACTTTACAAGTGTTTCCAAAAGGGCTGGTAGTTAGGGTTTTGTTGGTGCCATTGGATTTCTAGTAAGCTAGTAAGGAAAAACAGAACCATGCAGGTTACTAGGTTCATTGTTGACCTCACGGGAAAATGTGTGGAAGGGATACAAATGAACTGGGCGAGCTAAATTGTCAACCAGTTAGAGAAATACTGTCACAAAGCTCAGGATCAGGGCTACACATTCCACTTCAGTTGGCTACTAATCCTCATCACCTTCATTGCTTGGGAGATGCCAGAAGGTGTGACCTTCCCTGAAATTGAGCCATTTGAACCCTTAGTTGTGAAGTTCACTATGCTCTGTTATTTGAGTGACATGGAGAAACAATGGAAGTAAAATGCAGTGTTCCATACCTATTACCTGTAGTTGAAGAGGGTTATTGAATATTTCCCTCGTATGACATCGAACACCCTGGACAGGTTCAGGCCAATTATGAAGTTCCACACAGATAAACATTTTATTTATATCACTACGCATGGATACGAACTAAATAAGAGCTTCAATCCTACTACAAGATCACACAGGAGGACCTGGAAGAAATCATTAAGGAATGGCCCACCGATTTCCTTATACCAGTTGACTAGGTATAACTCTTTGACCTTGACCTCATTGGAAGATCCTGTGGTCACTCACGAAGAGTATGATGCACCCAACAGTAGCAGAAAGAAAAAGAAGGAAGATGTACAAGAAATAAACAACGCATCAGAAGAGACTGCATCAGATTTACCTAAAAGAGGAGGAGATGACGAAGTAGACAAAGAAGAGAAAGAAGGGGAAGAAGACAAGTAGAAGAAGGGTGAAGTAACACCACCTATGAACCCCCTTGAAGAGGTAGAGACATCCAATAAAAGAAAGGTTTCCCCAATGAGACCTACATCGTAGAAGAAGTCAAAATCTAGTAAGCCCAAGCTGCAGACTGTGCTCACGGTGGATGACATCGACCTCATCATCACTGTCGTATCAAATAAATCAGAAGATATTTTACAGTGAAATGAAGCAAAACAAGAATACATGAATGATCACATTGAAGTAGAGCTTAAAGGAATACAACAGGCTCTCCATTCAAACCGCGTAGTGCCTGTTGCACCTTTGTTAGCAGGGACTGTAGAAGTAGGAGATGAGCCTGCCCATCTACGCTGGATAGTAGATGCGACGGAGGCTCACCTTTTTCCTGTCCAGGAGGAAAGGGAACAGGCCACAAAGGCCCTAAAGAAAGCAAAAAATGAAGCCATAGAACAACATTGGGTTGTGAAACAAGAAAAATATGACCTCTAGGCGAAGTTTGTAGAGGATAGAGTGTAGATCCAGAGGGAGAAAGAAAAGTTTCTCGCAGAGAAGATTGGAGTTAAAGAAGCAGTCACTAGAGCACTTTTCTCTGTGACAGGCTTAGAGCATATGGAATAAGACCCAATGGAGAATCAAGTGGGAAGCCTTGTCGAAGCCATTCAACAACTCCAACAAAGAATAACAAAATTTGAATTATAGATAGTGCTAAGCACTCTGTAGGAAGTGTGATATCTAAGAGATGAAACTGCGAGCGCAATTGTGTTGGAAACCCTACATATTTTTTTCTCTTAAAGTGACAAATGACAATTCCTGTAGCTGCCTACGCCTCATCTTTTAAATATTTATATTTGAAGGTAACTAGTTGGTTGTAAAAAGGATGTTTTGATTCTTCATTTCATTTTTATTTCTCATTTTCATGCTTGATTCATGACTGTAAGCATGAATCAAGCAAATTGAAACTCAATTTTCATTTTGATTTTATCTAAGGCTTGGTTTCAAGGAGTCAATGGGTTTACATATTTTTTATTTTAAATGAACTTATCATATGCCAATGAAACACCTATGATGAGTTTCTTTTTGATTGTATTCTCATCTCTTTTAAAAAAATATACCAAATGTTGTTTAACATTTGGTTTATGAAAACGTATCCATATCCTAGCCTTTGCAATTTGAGTGTACCCATTTCGTATCATGGGATTTAAATGCATTGGGATCATGTCTTGTACATCATGTTGGATGGAAAAAAGGAGTTGACAGGCCACTCAATTCGAGTTAATATTATGAGTAGTGGGATGTACTCAAATCATTCATGTCAAGGAGTGTTTAAACCCCATATTCGAGACCTCCTTATGTTTGTTTTGATAGCACAGGCTCTCTGCTTATTTTATTTTCATGGGATCCATTCAGACTTATCCATCCTACCTATATCATCTAAAACAATAGTGAACTCTGGTCACCCTCTATTTCCATCTGTTCAAACCCTTATGGCTCTCGTCGTCCAAGTTGAGCTGAATGGCTCCCAAACTTTGTTATTGTATGATGATGTAAGTGAATACCTTAAAAGCCAGGGTTGGGTCATGTTTCTCAAGAAATTCTAGGGTTATAACTTACAAGTGGCCCAAGATTTTTCCCACACATTTGATGGATGCCGAGCCAAGGTGGGTGATATGCAGTTGGATATCACCGAGAAATTTCTGGGTGAAGCGATAGGGCTTCCTCTCACTGGTCAAAAGTGGTTTAAAAATTTGAAGGTGGATGGAATACCCTGGAGTCTGTTTGTCACCTCCTGAAAAATTCAATGTTGTGACAAAGGTATGTCGGTCTCTATGTTGAAATTTAGATGGCATGGTTTATTGGTAGTGTTAAGGAAGTTTTTTACTTGTGAAGACAGTTCGTCTTCCTTTACCACATAAGGCTGCTCATGCATTTTATCGGTTTCCAATTAAACATGTCATTTTAATTATTAAGAATCTTGTATAAAATGTCAAAGAGGTATAAGAAACAAAGCTTGGATTCAAGCCTTTTTAACCATGGGTTGATTAAATTATTGATAGTTCATCATTTGAAAATGCTCGGTGAAGATTGGGATAATTTCATAGCCCGTAATGGTTTCATTATAGTAAAACCTATAGAAACCCCAGCAATGGATAATCTTATGATAGAGAAGCCTCATATTACCTCCAGTGATAGGCCAGATTCCTTGTGTGAAAAACCCTTTGAAAGGGAAATGCTCGATCAGTCTGTGTGTGAGAAACAAGATGTCATCTCCAAGCTTATTAAAATTCCTGTGAGTAAACAAGTTGTCGGCCCTAATCTTAACATAAAATACACCAGTGGAAACCCATCCAAATAGTAAAAGAAAAATCAAGACATGCGAGGGTTTCATAACAAAAGGACTGGGAGACTAATCTTGAGGAGACTATGCAATAGAATGAAATCTCATATGACCTCGATCGAATCGATCGAGATCCATGAGCGCTTTGACTCTGATATTGAAAAATCCATGGTAGAAGAAGATCCGAATTATTCTAGACCGAATCTTAGCTAAACTTTCGATTATGTGAATAACCTCCCGTCGTGCCTAAAAAACAACAAGGAATTTACATGAATTAAACTTAGTCAAAGGCCAATAGTGGATAGTGGTAGTGTTTTAACACACAGTCATGTGCCTCCTCAACTGATTGTCCCTGATGTACATTATGAAGTTTGTTTACATTGGATAGGTCGGTATTACACAAACATCCATCTCCTTCAAGCAACAATCAAGGCCCCAACGACTCAAAATGACTCATTAACAAATGAAAATCATGAGCTCAATATCAACGCACAAAGACAAGGAAAACGTTTGAAAAGGACTAGAAATATCATAATAAAAAATGTTGATAGTGTCAAGGTCGTGATCAACTCTAAGATTTTGTGATTCGAATTTGGTTATCAGTTGAATGGTAAGATTAGTTTTTATCTTAGTTGTGATTTTATTGTTATTTTTCTAAATTAATATAGATTGATTTAGATTTATGTTGTTAATAATAATACTGGCTACAAAATCGAGAGATTATGTAGCCAAGTCAATTCTCATATAAAATTTGCAAATCATTAGTTAAATGTATATCTAATTTGCCCATTTCATTTTTATTTCAGGATAAGATGTATCTTATGATGATCTCATAAGAAGGAGCATTGTTGGATTTAGTTAATCAACCATCTCTTTTGGCTTATTTTGTAAATCAAAACAAAACTTTTATAATTTTGAAGATCCAGTTTGATATTGAATGGTTTTTAGACCCTCTATCTTTGTAACTTTTAGATCCTTTTGAGATATGATCCTATATTAGAAGATAGGATGTTTTAGTTTACATGAAATCTTTAAATACTCCGTATTTTTCTAATAGATGGCATCTTGGCTAAGAGAAAAATATGGACGATTGCTTCCAAAACTTAATGAAACAACATTCATGCATTTTGGCTTTAGCCTCTTGTCTATGATGTTGTCATTTATGTTTTGTTAATACTGCTACATGTATAGATCTGATATCTTTAGATTAAATTATCTTAGTGATGTGCAGGATTGTTATATTATATATACCATCTATAATTTTCTTCTCAAAATATAAATGTTGTGATCATATTTTCAATTAGAATGATAGGGTTTATCTTTCAATTTTAATTGAAAAATGAAATGTACAGGTTACTTTCAGAATTATCTTATAGTAATCATGTATAATTATGAGATCATAGGTTTATGTTTGTGTCTCCGCTTCAGTCATTAAAACCCAAACTGCCAACATATGTTCTGGATTTATTTAGAGCATTCATAAGGTTCATTGCAAGTTTCCCTCTTGAACATGGTAGTTGGATGTTCTCTACTCATGTAGCTGCTTGGATACACATCACTAACTCACTAACATGTTAGCTCATTTGTATTTTTCTGTCATTTACTTATCACTACAACTCGAATGTATGGTTCAACTTTTGACTATTCACACGTTTATGTTTCATTGTATTTTTCCTGTATTAGTTTAGTTTTATAAAGGAAAAACAAAAAATATTTTTTATGTGCTTTCTTTATCTTCTTCCTAGAAGCAATCATTTTTTTATTTTCGTAAGTTTCGATTAAAAATTGCAGTTTGTAAATCATGTACATAAATAAGATTTGTAAATCTTCTGCTTAAATATATCTACAACAGTTACATTATACATATGTACATATATATATATATATATATATATATATATATATATATAGTGATTAGTAATTAGTTATCTATTTCGTTTATTTTATTTGTTTCTTTCAGGACTTTTAGATTGGCTAATAGAGCCATTAAACCCGTTGGAACGAGTTACACCAAACGGCTTGGGTTATTTAGACAACCCCAGACTGGACTCGTTCTTCCAGTTGACGGACAGTTAATTTCGCCTGCCAACAAATGGCGCTAGAAGGAGGGCCTGAATACAATTGATGGCACGTGGAGGTCGCAAAACTCCACCCACACACATGCACTCCCTCGTAGTAACACGTGGTTTCTCAGACAACAATGTTACTTCTAAAACAACCACTACCTCGAATGAAAATCCTAAGATTCTCATTGAGCCAGTAACACCAAACCCTCAAGGGGTTTATGTACAAGAAATCGTTCATCAGTCACTCTTAAGGACACACAGTTCTTTGGCCCATATCAGACAACCTAGTAGGCCTCTCAATCAACCTTTAGATTTCTCGGATATCCGAGAGCAACTTGAAGGCACTGATCTACGTTTAATCCTTTAAGAGATAATACCACAAATCCTGACCATACCCCTACTCTTGGAACCAAAGGATCTGGTGTTCCACCTTCCCCAACTCATTCATCTCCTTCCTCTTCAGGAGGAGAGTCATCTGACGAAGGCAGTTCTTCATCTGAACCATCTCAGCCTTCGACACCACCTACACCCATGAAAAACTAAAACAATCCTACCAGACCTTGGCTCGATCAAGATGTTGTGGTTGTACCTAGACCCCAACACCCTTTACCAAAACACTTGGAGAAATGGTTACCTAACTTCGATCCATATTCTAAGCAAATCGTCGAGTATCACATAAAGAAATTCATGCTAGCCATTAGACTCCAAAGTGTAGAACATGAATATGTAGTATGTAGACTTTTTCCTTACACATTTTAGGGAAATGCCTCTACATGGTATTTCTCCCAACAACCTCACACCATTGTATCTTGGGACAGATTCGAGACCTGTTTCCTAGAGAAGTTCGGAGATGATAAATCTTCGGAAGTATTAGTCATGGAACTCTCCAGCTTAAAGATGAACCCTAAGGAGAAAGTAAAATATTTTAACCAAAGGTTCCTCACATTAAAAAATTGAATCCCCATTGATTCAATGCCCACAGAAAGCCTTATTGTGGCATATTACACTAAATATCTACACAATAATATAGCAATTTGGGTTAAAAGGTCTAAAAAGTCAACGTCATTGGAAGCCTTCAAGGAGGCGAGCCAAATCGAAAAATATATTTTGAGCCTGAAAGATAATCTTAGTAATGAGGCACAAATAACCCCATCTTCTAAAAAGAAAATAGAAATTCTTACTAGGCCTCCCCAAACCAAAACCCAACCAGAAACCTCAAACTTAGAAAGTTTATAAAAGTTTGTCCAAAAATTATCAAATCAAGTCGTAGAATTGAGGAGATTGGATGAAGAAGCATCTTCGAGCAAAGGAAGTTACAAACGTCCTTTTAGAAAATCTTTTCCCCCCAACCGGCCGAATCCAACCCCTGAGGGTCTGAATTTTGAAAGCTTGCAATACACCCTGCAGACTATCCTTGAAGCACATGATAAATTAGTTCCCCCTGAGAATTCTGAAGACGTAGTTGAAGAAGAAGAGTCATCTCCCAATGTCTTCGAACATTTTTCCGATAGTATTTTTCAAGCCAATTTTGAAACTGTCCATCCTTACAACACCAAAAGCAAAGCACAAAGTAAACCCTCTTGCGAAACAAGTACTAATGTGCCTCCGAAACAATTGAAACAAGATGAAACAAAACAGAATTTAGCAGCCCTAGTTTTAGAGTATGATTTGATTGAAGACCTAAATAAACTTAGGGCTAATATTTCTATTTACGAACTTTTGAAATTCCCTCTTCTTCTGCAGAAAATGCTTCAGAATATTGCAGAAAATAGTAAAAACAACAAGAAAATTGCAGAAATCGGTTCTAAAACAACTCAAAAGATCCCCACTAAAACAACACCTAAACCTCTAGATAAAAGGGATCTCATTGAAAAAACTATATCAAATGTAGATAAAGAAATTTCAAGGACATCGGCTAAAAATCATCAGAATTTTGTTGTTAATACTCGCAAAAATGTCCCACCTTTCTTATTAAATTTTGAAAACTTCAATAGAAATGTACATAATTGCATGGTAGATTCTAGTGCATCATCAAATTTGATGCCCTTATCTTTTTTCCAAAAAAGCAATGTTGAAGTTCAACCTTCTAATCTTAAAATCATTCAGCTCGATCGGACGAATGTTAAGGTAATTGGTGAACTAAAGAATGTGCTCATTAGGTTATCTTCTAATCCTAAAGTTCACCAGATTATTGACATCATTGTTGTTGACATACCCAAAGTCTATGGTTTAGTTTTAGTAGGGATTGGTCCGAGCAACTACATGCATAATTTGCAACAGATTGGTCTCATTTA
Organism: Picea engelmannii; assembly: GCA_009831015.1. Classification (NCBI taxonomy): domain Eukaryota; kingdom Viridiplantae; phylum Streptophyta; class Pinopsida; order Pinales; family Pinaceae; genus Picea; species Picea engelmannii. Next base: position 966,602 of record ML779729.1, read on the forward strand.
TGGCTACCAGAAAATGGAAAGCCAAACAAAATTAGGATTAACCGTGAACGTTACCTCGAGCGCACCATGACGAATTTGAATGATGTTAATGAACCATTTACTGCTTCCACTAATTCACTTGAAATGCAGGGAATGAACAACTTCTTCGGTAAATTCATGGCCGAAACCTCCCCCATCACCGATCTGGAACAACAGTCGGAGCTCATGACATGTACTCAGTCAACAAATTTATCGAATGTGCCAAACACTACTGACGAAAATCAGATATGGTCACTTTACTTCGATGGATCCAAATCCAAAGAATGAGTTGGTGCAGGATGTGTACTCATTGACCCGGCAGGTAATAAAATTTTTATCACCTATCGATTAGAGTTTGAATGTACCAACAACATCACCAAATATAAGGCACTTTTTCAAGGACTCAGAAAAGCTATAGATATGAACATAAAGAACTTAATGGTATTCAGTGATTCAAAACTTGTTGTCAGGGAGGTAAGAAATTTGAAACGTTGCCTATCACCGCACCTGAAAAGTTACCAAACTAAGGTATGGAATCTAATACACAAATTTTTCACATTTAACATCACTTCCATTCCTAGATTAAGCAATTATGAGGTTGATTTATTGGCTAATGTCGCTTCTAAACTTTTGACCACAGAAGGTCTTTCTCCGAATGCATTTTTGATTGAGTTATTGTTTAGACCATCGATCCTAGACAATGTCACTAATTGGAGAGTGTTTGATGATGATCAATAGATCATCACCTTCTTTCATATGGAGGATAACTTCCAAGGTTCAATTATCGATGAAGGCACTCATGATGAAAATATCCACAATTTCACGATAATATCAGAGTCGAGGTCTCCCGAATCAACATCTGATCTAGCAAACTCTATTCCTAAATCTATGGTAAGACTAGAGAAGTTTTATGATTTGCATGATAAATTCAGAAAATCGGTAAATTGTAAAACAAATAGTTCTTCCTTGACTTGTGAAAAGGTAAATCTAGGGACTAAAGATAATCCACAATATGTCAATCTGGGAATGGGATGCTTTGAGCAAGATCGGTCCACTTTTATAGAACTTTTTAGAGCATTCAAGGATGTCTTTGCTTGGACATATGATGATTTGAAAACCTTTGACCCTAATATAATACAACATATCGTCCCCATGAAACCCCAAACTCAATGTTTTCAGCAGAAGTTTAGAAATATGCGCCCTAAGTTGGAACCAATAGTCAAGAAAGAACTAAATAAATTATTGAATGCAAAGATAATCTTCCTAGTAAGACACACACAATGGGTGTCTAATCTGGTTTTTGTAAGGAAGAAATGTGGCGAAATTAGACTCTGTGTCAATTTTCATAACTTGAACTGAGCATCTGACAAAGACAATTATCTTGTTCCTCCAATGGAACAAATTCATCAGCAGGTATCTGGTTCCGAAAGACTATCACTGCTAGACGGTTTTTCGGGATACAACCAGGTCCTCATGTCTCCCCTAGACCAGTCAAAAACCACTTTTTGTACCCCATGGGGTACTTACGCCTATAGGAAGATGCCTTTTGGGCTTATAAATGTCGGGCCACTTTTCAGAGAGTAATGGATATTTATTTTCTTGGTCTCATAAATCAATCCACAATGATCTATCTTGATGACGTTATTGTTTTCTCCAAAAACAAGAAAGATCACTTGTCTCACCTTAGGTCTGTCCTAGAATGATTCTGCAAGTACGACATATCTCTCAACCCTAAGAAGTCTATCTTTGCAGTGGAAAAAAGAAAACTTCTCAGATTCATAGTATCCAGTGATGGGATGATCATCGATCCCGAAAGAAATCAATCCATTACCAAAGTTCCTCCCCCCTCCTCCAAAAAATCTATGCAATCCTTTTTAGGCCAGATCAATTTTGTTAGAAGGTTCATCCTGAGTTTCTCAGAAATGGTAAGGCCATTGAAAAAATTAATTAAAAAGGATGTTCAGTATCATTGGGGACCACACGAAAATCAATCTTTTGATTCCATCAAAAAATCCATAGTGGAAGCCCCTTAATGAGTCTTGCTTTCTCACAAGATTTCACTCTTTATACTTTCACCTCTGACCGATCTTATGCTTCTTTGTTAACCCAAAAGAACGCTGAAAGAAATGAAATCCCCATTTCCTTCATGAGCTCGTCCTTCAAAGGAGAAGAGCTTAACTACCCAGCTGTAGATCAACATGCTTATGCAGTTTTCAAAGCAGTGAAACATTTCCGATCATATCTGTTGAAATCCAGAACTAAATTCATTTTGCCTTATCCTGCTTTCAGAAACTTGTTAGTACAAAAGGAATTGGGTGAAAAATAGGCAAACTGGATGAAATCGTTACAAGAGTATGACCTCGAAATTACCCCTACACAAATTGTCAGAGGTCAAGGTCTATGCAAACTAGTGGCTGATTCAGTTGAAGAGCGACAAATCCAAATTAATGTCTTAACTATAAATCAACGTAGTGAAAATCAGATCTGTTGTACATGAGTTGTTGCTAATTTTTTGTTTAATGATATTAAGTTTATCTAACACACAGTTCTTCTCCTCGCCATCTCGATCCAAAAAAGAGAAGAGCATTAAGACTAAAATCTGCACCTTTCCAGCTGGTAAATGATGTATTATTCCATAAGAATTTTGATAATGTCCTCATGCATTGTTTGGAAAGAGATGAAGCAGAGAAAACATTATTTGAATTGCATGCATGTGAAGCTAGTGGGCACTTCAGTGGAGACACCAATACTCACAAGGTATTAATATTTGGGTACTATTGGCCCACGCTGTTCAAAGATGCCCATGCATTATGTCATAAATGCATAATCTACCAAAAGTTTGTTGGATGAGTACAAAAGGAAGCATTCCCTTTGCAACCTGTTTTGGTAGATTCACCTTTTCAGCAGTGGGGTCTTGACATCATAGGGCCAATTAACCCCACTTCCTCACAACAACATAAATACATCATTACAACAACAGATTATTTTACCAGATGGTCCGAGGTTGCACCACTAAAAGTGGTAAACACTAATCAGGTAATATGTTTCCTTAACTCAAACATCATTACTAGATTCAGTATTCCCGAGTGTTTGGTCTTCGATAATGATTCCTACTTTTTATCCCTCGATATGAGTTTTTTTTCTTTAGAAAAAGGGATCAAACTGAAATATTCTGCCAGCTATTACCCCCAAGCAAATAGCTTAGGAAAATCGACAAACAAAAAACTGCTCAAGATCATCAAGAGGAAAGTTTCTGAAAATCACAAGAATTGGCACAACACACTTTTTAATGCACTCTGGGATAATAGGGTGATGCCAAAAACCTCTATTGGTAATTCTCCTTTCTTTCTCATCTATGGAAGAGAAGCAATTCTCACTCCTCATGTTCTGCTTCCCTCTCCGCAATTATCAGGGAAAATTCTGGAAGAGGATTATCCTCCTCTTGAAAGTCGAATTAATGCTTTGTTGAAATTAGAGGAAGTAAGAGCACAAGAAAAAGAGAGACTGGATCAGCATCAACATATTGTGAAAGGTTGGTTTGATTCAAACTCTGCTTCGGATAGAAACTTTGAGGTAGGAGATTTGGTTCTCAAGTGGGATAAACCTGATGAAGGGAAAGGGGAACACACCAAGTTCCAGAACCTATGGTTGGGGCCCTTTGTAATCGATGAAAAACTACGTCCCGAATCTTTCTACCTATAGAATTTAGAGGGACAACCAGACACCTTCTCGATGAATGGACAAGCTCTCAAAAGTTATTTTTCATGATGATTCCAAATCCACCTTTTGTACATATTTTTTCTATTTTGATTTACTTTTGTTTTTCTGGTTTTGGTTATTTTCCTTTTGTTTGTTTTCGTTGTTTTCTGGTTAAACACATGTCTGTGTCACCTTTTAGTTCATGAAGGGAAGCCATAATGCCTCATTATGAAACAATTAAGGTCTTTTCAGAGCATCAATGTTGTAAATCACTGAAACATAGATTATCTAAAGAAACTTTATGTTCGAGGCAGGTTTCCTGGTTTCACATTATAATTATGAGCATACACGATCATATTTAAAGTTGTTTACGTTGTACTAGATTTTAAAGAAAGCAACTCAAGTGCGCCTTATTATCCTCTAAAAATTAGTTTCATCAGAAAACTAATTTCAGATCATAATGAATTTTATCAAGAAAAAAATTAAAGGCTGGAAAATGACAAGTGTTCTAAAGATTGAAGTTTTCAGCATCACCCCGCTCTCTTGAATACCTTTAAATTTATATCAGATTGTAAATAATTTCTCGAGAGTTGTGGGAAGTGTTTGTAAACCCATTGAGATACTGAATAGGTCTACTGGAAGTGGGTAAATGCATGCATGATGCAAAGAAAACTTCATCGGGGTACTAAACAGGCTTGCTGGTAGTGAAGCAATGTTAGGTTCAAGAAAATTATGAGGTATAAATTTTGATATTGGCCTTAAGTATCCTTCATTTTGAATTGAAATTTCTTGGACAGGGTAGAGGCATCATAGTGGGTTAATTGACATCCCTGCCGAGGCTATGGATGCCTACTAGAAGTAGTGACCTTGTCAACAGTATCAGAGCCATTGACTTGAACATCGTTGCTCTTGTAGTTAAAATTTGTCACCAGATTTTATTTGAACAGGAAAATATCTGAAGTTGGACTGTGTAATGATTGTTGAGATGCTTGATGTCCTTCAACTATGATTTGATCTGTAATCATTCTAAGCAGTCCTAACATGAAATCGTCGGTGATGCAGAGATAATAGTTTCTCCCAGAAAGTCGCCATTGTTGGAAACCCTACATATTTTGTGCCCTTAAAGTGACAAATGACAATTCTTGTAGCTGCCTACGCCTCATCTTGTAAATATTTCTATTTGAAGGTGACTAGTCAGTTGTAAAAAGGATGTTCTAATTCTTCATTTCATTTTTATTTCACATTTTCATGCTTGATTCATGACTGTAAGCATGAATCAAGAAAATTGAAACTCAATTTGCATTTTGATTTTATCTAAGGCTTGGTTTCAAGGAGTCAATGGGCTTACATCTTTTTTCATTTTAAATGAGCTTATCATATACCAATGAAACACATATGATGAGTTGTTTTTTGATTGTATGCTTATCTCTTTTAAAAATATATGCCAAATTTTGTTAAACATTCGGTTTATGAAAATGTATCCATATCCTAGACTTTGCAATTCGAGTGTACCCTTTTCATATCATGGGATTTAAACACATTGGGATTGTTTCCTATACATCGCGTTGGCTGGCAAAAAAGAGTTGACAAGACACTCATTTTGAGTTAAGAGTTTGAGAAGTGGTATGTACTCAAATCATTAAATATAAGGAGTGTTTAAACCCCATAGACGAGACCTCCTTATGGTTTTTTTGATAGCATGGGATCTCTGCTTATTTTATTTTCATGGGATCCATTCAAAATTATCCATCCTACCTCTGTCATCTAAAGCCACAGTGAACTCTAGTCGCCCTTTGTTTCCATCTATTCAAACCCTTATGGCCCCCGTCGTCTGAGTCGAGCCGAATGGCTCCCAAACTTTTTTGTTGTATGATGATGCGAGTGAATACCTTAAAAGCCAGGGTTGGGTCATGTTTCTCAAGAAATTCCAGGGTTATAACTTACAAGTGGCCCAATATTTTTCCCTCACATTTGATGGATGTCGAGCCAAGGTGGGTGATATGCATTTGGAGATAACCGAGGAATTTTTTGGTGAAGCGACAGGGATTCCTCTCACTGGTCAAAGGTGGTTTAAAAATTCGAAGGTGGAAGAAATACCCTAGAGTCTGTTCGTCACCTCCCAAAAAAATCAATGTTGTGACAAAGTTATGCTGGTCTCTCTGTTGAAATTTAGATGGCATGTTTTATTGGCAGTCTTAATGCAATTTGTTACTTGTGAAGGCTGTTACAACCTCGTCTTCCTTTACCACATAAGACTACTCATGCATTTTATCGGTTTCCAATTAAACATGTCGTTTTACTTATTAAGAATCTTGTATAAAATGTCAAAGAGGTATAAGAAACAAAGCTTCGATTCAAGCCTTTTTCAGCATGGGTTGATTAAATTATTGATAGTTCATCATTTGGAAACACTCAGTGAAGATTGGGATAGTTCCGTAGCCCATAATTGTTTCATTACAGTAAACCCTATAGAAACCCCAACAATGGATAAGCTGATGATAGAGAAGCCCCGTATTCCCTCCAGTGATAGGCTAGATTCCTTGTGTGAAAACCTCTGTGAAAGGGCAATGGCCAATCGGTATGTGTGTGAGCAAAAGGATGTCAACTCCAAGCTTATTAAAATTCCTATGAGTAAACAAGTTGTCGGCCCTAATCTTAACATAAAATACACCAATGGAAACCCATCTAAACAGTCAAAGAAAAATCAAGACATGTGAGGGTTTCATAAAAAAAGGACTGGGAGACTAATCTCAAGGATCCTATGCAATAGATAGAAATCTCATATGAGATCAATCGAATCGATCAAGATCCATGAGAGCTCTAACTCTGAGATTGAAAAATTCCTGGTAAAGGAAGATCCGAATTATTCTAGATCAGATCTGAGCCAAACTTTCGATTATGTGAATAACCTCCCACCGTGCCTAAGAAACAACAAGGAATTTACAGGAATTAAACTCGATCAAAGGTTGACAGTGGATAGTGGTAGTGTTTTAACACACAATCATGCGCCTCCTTAACCAATTGTCCCTAAAGTACATTGTGAAGTGTGTTTACATTGGATAGGTCAGTATTACACAGACATCCCTGTCCTTCAAGAAAAGATCAAGGCCTTGGCGACTCAAAATGACTCATTAACAAATTAAAACCATGAGCTCAAGATCAACGCACAAAGACAAGGAAAACGTTTGAAAAGGAATGTAAATATCATAATAAAAAACATTGATAGTGTTAAGGCCGTGATCAACTCTGAGATTTTGTGATTCAAATTTGGTTATCAGTTGAATGGTAAGATTGGTTTTTATCTTAGTTGTGCTTTTATTGTTATTTTTGTAAATTAATCTAGATTGATTTAGATTTCTATTGTTAATAATAAGACTAGCTACAAAATCGAGAGATTCTGTAGCCAAGTCAATTCTCATATTAAATTTGCAAATCGTTAGTTAAATGGATATCTTATTTTCCCATTTCATTTTTATTTTAGGATAAGATGTATCTTGTGATGATCTCATAAGAAGGAGCATTTTTGGACTTAGTTAATCAACCATCTCTTTTGGTTTATTTTGTAAATCAAAACAAAACTTTTATGATTTTGAAATCCAGTTTGATATTGAATGGTTTTTAGACACTCTATCTTTGTAAATTTTAGATCCTTTTGAGATCTCATCCTATCTTATAAGATAGGATGTTTTAGTATACATGAACTCTTTAAATACTCCATATTTTTTTAATAGAGGGCATCTTGGCTGAGAGCAAAAGATGGACAATTGATTCTAGAACTTAATGAAACAACATTCATGCATTTTGGCTTTAACCTCTTGTTTATAATGTTGTCATTTATGTTTTGTTAATACTGCTACATATATAGATATGATATATTTAGATTAAATGATCTGTGATGTGCAGGATTGTTATATTATAAATACCATCTATAATTTGCTTCTCAAAACATAAATGTTGTGATCATATTTTCAGTTAAAATGATAGGGTTTATCTTTCAATTTTAATTGAAAAATGAAATGTATAGGTTACTTTCAGATTTATCTTACAGTAATCATGTATAATTATGAGATCACAGGTTTATGTTTGTGTCTTCGCTTCAGTCATTAAAACCCAAATTGCCAACACATGTTTTGGATTTATTTAGAACAATCATAAGGTTCATTGCAGGTTTCCCTCTTGGACGTGGTAGTTGGACGTTCTCTACTCATGCAGATGCTTGGATACACATCACTAACTCACTAACAGGTTAGCTCATTTGTACTTTTTTGTCATTTACTTATCACTAAAACTCAAATGTACGGTTCAACTTTTGACTATCCACATGTTTATGTTTTATTGTATTTTTCCTGTATTAGTTTAGATTTATAAAGGAAAACAATATATATATATTATGTGCTTTCTTTATCTTCTTCCTAGAAGCAATCATTTTTTTATTTTTGTAAGTTTCGATTAAAACTTGCAGTTTGTAAATCATGTACATAAGTAAGATTTGTAAATCTTCTGCTTAAATATATCTACAACCGTTACATTATACATATCTACATATATATAGTGATTAGTAATTAGTTATCTATTTTATTTCTTTTATTTGTTTCTTTTAGGACTTTTAGATTTGCTAATGGAGCCATTAAACCCGTCCAAATGAGTTACACCAAATGGCTTGGGTTATTTAGACAACCCCAAACCAAACTCGTTCTTCCAGTTGACGAATGGTCAATTTCACCCATCAACAAGTTGAGAGAATCAAGGCATTATCCTTGGAATGAAAACAACTCAGCAGTCGAAGTGCGTAGACCTAAGAGTGCCTTACAGAGTACCCTGAGCTCCAGACACTGGAGTCACAGCTCCAGGAGGCAGGAAAACAAGCAGCAATAGTGCAAGCGTAATTGAAACTACTATCATTGATCGAGAGGATGAAAAGAGCCCAGGAACAGTGCATGGTTCAACAATAGGCCCATTCCATTCAGAACAAGGTCATGGAAGTAACCCAAATACTCTATCCAATGTAGGATGAAGCATGCACACCCTTTGAGGAGATTCAAGGACAAGGTGCACAACTAGAACAAGTAGTCACCTCAGTTGAACAATGATTGGAAGGACCTGTCACCAAGAAGGTCATTCAGGAGTTCTGCGAGCAGGAGGCTTTGGCTAAGTAGTAGGTCGAAGCAGCTTGAGGTCTTTGAGGCAGATTTACCCAGATCATAGTGACTCAGGATGAGTCATAGGTGAGTGTTGGGGGCCTGTTGGCCATTGACCAAATTTTGGAGAACTTGGGTCAAATTTGACCAATTTTGGGACTTTGACAGATGGTCAAAGATGAAGCAGAGATCGCGGGATATAGCCCCCTTTTTGCGGGATTTTTGGGTTTAAGGTTTATGTAACGAGTTATGGGATGTTGACCCATGGGTTTACCCATGTTTACGCCCATTTTTTAATGTATAAATAGATATCTAGGCGATGTAAGAAGGGGCCAGTGTGCTAAGTGAAGTAGTAGTGAATATTTGTGGCTTAGTGCAGAGCTAGAGGTTTTGTGCATACTATGTGTTAAGAACTTGCAGAGCTAAGTGAAAGTGATTGTAAGAAGCTTGTGTGTAGATTATAAGAAGGCTTTGTGCTTAAACCTAGCTCAGGGAAGGAGGATATGGCGAGGTGCACGTAGATCTCCTGTCCCATGCGGAGTGGGTTATTGTGTCTCTGTGCTTGTAGAATATTAAAAGAAGACAATAAAGAAGAAGAAGAGTTGGTGGACTTAGTCCCACACTGGGGGTGAACCACGTATATCCCGTGTTATGGTTGCCTTGTGTGATTGATGTGATTTATGCTTAATGTTGTTATCTTTATGTATGTTAGATGCATTTGATATAGTAGATTAGTTCTTAGTGATGTGAATGAATGTTATATCTAATATATTTCTATGTGCTAAGTGCTTGTAAGTGTTAGATCTTGTTGACTACTACGCTTTTCTATAATTAAGGTTTGAATCTATGATATAAATAAGGGTCAAATGATAATTAATGTTAATTTATAAGTGCTCTATTAAGGTATTGTAATCACAGATCTGTGTCCCAAATAGGTTGCAAACATTTGTGTCATGCAACCCCCCTGCCTCTACCTTGGGTGAGACTTCATATTCTTCATAGGTGTTGATGAAAGGGATGGTAGTTAAGGTTTTGTTGGTGCACTATTGAAGCGTTGAACCCTGGGTCTGCCTTTATGCCAACAGAGATCTTAGTACTTTTTGAAAAATTACAGATTCTTTGATTTCTTCTCCCAATCCTATGATTGCATTTACTGCTTCATCAACTCATAAAATGTAAACTGCAATATTCTCATCTTCCTTCATATTAAGTTGTTTGAACTGACCTATGTAAGTTTGAATCTTTGCTTCTTTGACTTTTGAATCTCCTTCATAAATATTTTGAAGTTTGTTCCAAATCTCTCTAGTGGATTTACAATGTGCAACTTGGGTGAATATCTTTTCACTAAGACCATTCAGAAGTGCTTTTTTGGCTTTGGAATTATTCTGACCAAGTTTCAATACTTTGTCATTTGTTGGTGGAACTGTTGGTGCTATGTATCCATCTACAATTAATTGCCAAATTTCAAATCCTTGTGCCCGTATATATGTTTTCATCCTTATGCTCCAAAATGCATACTTTTGTCCATTGAACTGTGGTATTCCATTTTTATACAAGTTGTTTCTCTCCATGATCTACCTTTTAGTGGTTAAACTAATTTCTAAAGGAACCTTCTCTGAAACCAATTGTTGGATTACTGAGAGGGGGGTGAATCAGTAATAGAGAAATTTAATCATTTTTAACCATATAATCCAAGTGTTATATCAATGTAGAATTATCATCCAATAACTATAGAGTAAATAAGAAATGAACAAATGAACAATCATACACATATATAATACACCAATGTTTTACGTGGAAACCCAAAGCGGGAGAAAACCACATAATGTTTTTTCTTATATGTCTTGAAGAATTACATTCATTGGAAGCACCAACTTCCTTTGTTTTCCAGCTATGACTGAAAGGAGGCTCTAACCCCTTGTTTCTCAGGCTACAACCTGAGGGAAGCTCGAACTCCCCTATTCTCTGGCTACAACCAGAAGGAGGCTACAACCCCCTATGTTCTTCGGCTACAACCGTAAGGTGGATACAACCACCTGTCATTTCCCTGTCCAACCTCCCTGAAGTATAAGTAGAATGATGGAACCACTGTCACATTATCACTATGATATATACCGCTGTAAACCTGTACCAATAAACTTGAACCATGCATCAACCTATACCTCAACCTGTAATCAACCTGTACCATAAACAAGTGCATCAACCATGCACCAACCTGTAATCAACTTGTACCATAAATAAGTGCATCCAACCATGTACAAAGTATGAACCAATCATGTTTCAACTACTCATCAATATGTACCAACATCATCAACTATACACCTCATGTATGTGCCAACTCATCAACTACTTGTCTCAACCATGTACCCAACATGTACCTTAACCAAAATCCCTCATCAATTTCATCATCCAAATATGATTTGTAACTTTGTAATAGACGTGGTGTAAATGATCACATACCTACAAACCTTCCTTAACTTTCACAACAAGAGACTAGCATTTTCATGAAACTTTTCTTTAGTCTCACATGACTAGTTTGGGATTAGTCAACAACCCTAACTTGAAATAATCATGACTATGTACCTGTAATGAATAAAGATATGAAAATAGTACACAATATTCTTCAGTTTTTTTTATGAAATTCCTCCAGGTGTCACTACTTGGAACCTCTCATAAAAGGATTTATAGAAAAAAATGGCATACCTTGCTAAATTCTAGCTTATTTTAGAGAGTGACCTTGTATAGCATGCCCCACATGGAATATTTGTTGAATGGATCTGAAAATTTTAAAAAGAGTACTACAGACTGTACTCTAACCAACACATTTGGTCTTACTAAATTTGGATCTGTTATGAAGAAGTTATGACGTTTTTACCTAAAACACATGTTTTTGACTAGTTTCAGGACTAGCCACAAACCTTAATTTCCACGGAGTGTAACTCCAAAAATACAATGACCCACAAGATGAAATTTTTACCATAGATACTTGGATATGTTTCCTCAATGTCCTATCAATTTAATGATCTGAATCATTCTAGAAAAAAATTTATTGTGAAAATGGTGAGATGACATGTAAATAACATACCTTAGAAAGAATCATCAAAAGAATTTATCCTCCCTTGAATTCCGACCTTCTTTTCTTCACCTTCCCTCTGAAATTCAGATTAGATATCATTTGGTTACCTCAGTCACCTATATATATTCAATATTCTCAATTTTGATATAAAATGAGAGAGCCTTGCCTCTTATTTATACTCTCCAAGTAGCTTCCTGAAAAGCATCTTCTAGGTCACTTTGCCCATTTTCCTTATTTTAGCGTTAACCCACTTCAAATTTCTCCATTAAATTTATTATTTAAATAATTTATTTTGTATTCACTTTGAATTATAGTACACTCATCACTTCATTTTATTATTTACCTTCTAAAATATCTTAAGCCACTTTGACTACTTTGACCATTTGGGGCTTCTAGATGACATATGAGGGTCCTCCAACTTCGTAAGGCCATAACTCTCAAACTGTGAGGAGTTATGTGGCATTCCACATACCACCAGAAATTGAATGACATTTAATATACATATAGAATAGTATTACCTACAAATATATCAAAACTCATACCATTATCCATCAAACAAACTTGGGTCCATTACCCAAACCGAAGTTCTCCAACTTCTCATGGTCATAACTCTCTAACTGTGAGGAGTTATGTGACGTTCCACATATCACTGGAAATGGAATGAAATGTAATATCCATATACACTAGTATTATCTTCAAATGTATCAAATCTCATACCATTATACATGAAATAACCTTCGTTCCATTACCCAAACCTTTGTGCTACCAGAATTTCTTCAAGGGTTGACATCAATGACAACCAACATTAATAAACAAGGGAAAGAGCAAGGATAGTACGAGGTGGCCTATCTCAACAATTTTTCTTGCACCACATATGCCTACATTGTTAACAACACTAGGCAGATCACATGTGTAATGTGGTTTGGTGAATTGTTGGATCTTGACAATACCTCCGATGAGATCTCTTTGTTTCTTCTACTTCTATCAACAAGAAGGCAACCATGGTAGGTGTAGTGGGTGGCATCACCAATAGAGCAGTTGTTAATATGGCCCTTGTATTGTTGTTTCTCCAGTGTTGCAGGCGCCCATGATTTTTTCTTCTACAGAGATCTTGAGGAAGCTAAGGAGCACGAAGATGAAGAATCCCCTATTGTTGGATATATTGCTAATTATACGACACCTTCCCTCTCCCTTTGAGGATATCAATGGGGTGATGATATTCCAGATGCACAATGGTGGTCCTTGAACCTAGTGAAATCCTTGTTATGCCTGGATTGGCCATGTCTAATTGGCTAGGTGTCACAGGTGAATGTTTCTTATCACCCATATGACAACCTCTGCATGTATGAGTATTTCTAGGTTTTAGTAGAACAATCTCTCATGTGACTCTATATGCATTTTCTTTGAGATTAACATATATTTGTATTTGGTTGGTTAATTTTTTCAAAAACATGAAAAATGGCTCTAACTATATTTTTAGAATATGTTCAAATAACTAATTTCTTGATTATTTGCAGGTCTAATAGTTTCTCAAGGATGGGAAACAACACCTTCTCCATTGCCACCAATGGTAGAGTGGAATGTTGAATCATTGCCAAGATTTCTTGTTGCCACAGTTCCTGGTTGGGATAGTGCACAACCCAGTTGGAATCCTGAAGCTCAGTAGGGTCTTGTCTGGCATAATCTTGTAGTTAGAATGAGTTCAGTTCTACAATGTTGGATGACAAAACTCCCCATTAGGTTATTTTTAGGATCAATCGTGTTGTTGAAATGAGTTTGTGATGCTCAGATTTATTTTGTGCAAAATATGTTCATCCTCCAAAATGATGTGGGGCAAAGGATACTTTTAATGTCCTTGTGAATTTTTTTGTTCACATCGATTAATTTAGCATATACTATATTCCTGGTTTATCTCAAATAATTTTCAAAAATTCGATTTCAAATTCAAATTGTTTTTATTTTTTCTTATTAGCAGATGGAGGTAAATTTATTAACAATATCTACATAATAATCAATTTACAAAAATAAGTATGCTTTGTGTATTTTGATTTCGTTCATCCATGTCTGTGGTGAATTGGTAGTTGGGCCAAAAGGAGTAAGTCATCTTTCTTTCTTTTATAGCCCTCTTATTGTTTTGACAAAATTAATCTTCCTCTCATGTATGTGAATGCTTGTAGGAATATGGGGTGAGTGAAGTGAGAAATAAAGAAAATAATGAACGCTACGTGAGTATATGCAACTTTCTCCAAGAGGATGAATGGGATTTTCAAGAAGGATAATGAGTTATCCGTTTTATGTGATGCGAATGTTGGGATTATCGTATACAACACCGCTAAGAAGTTATTCGAATTTTCTAGCTCTAGGTTCGTGTAATTTTTCTCTTTACTGCATTGAATTTCACCATGACTAATATTCTTGGGTTTATAAAACCTTCCTGCACGCTCACTTAACAAAATGGAAGTGGTTTTACCCCTGCATACTCGACTTCCATGCTAAGACATTGGAAAAATATTTTCCTAACCCATATTAGCTAAATCTGTTCGTCTCCAATAATAGAGTGGTAAGATATCTTAAAAAAGGAGTCATCACCCGATGATACAAATATATATTTCCATGAAAATATGATATACGATAGATTCATGGACCATTATGGTATTCCTTTCCCTCGCTTGGAAAATGGAGGAGCTCACAATGGAATTTTTTTCACATGTATATGATATATTTGGGAAAATCCCATAAGGTCTCTTTGTATTCTGATGCATACAGTCTCTTTGTATTATGGCGCTTCTGTTAGATCTAATTTTCTTCTCAAAATCCTCCCACAAGAGGCCTTTCTTCGTAAAAATTTATTGTCATATATACATAAATATGAAAGAGCCTTATGCGTAAAATCTCATAGCCTCATGGCATCTCGGACTACAATATCCAAAAATACTTTACCTCTGTCTTGAAGAAACATTTTTAAACATCCTTATCTTTGGATTTTATAATAAACATGAAGAAACACTCTTAAACACGTAATTGTGCCTAGAGGCTTATTTTGTAGTCTTGTATGTGGATATTTCTGTCAGTAATAGTCTAGTATGAGGATAGTGTAAGTGTGAGTACATCCTATATACATACTTAATATCTATATTATCTATGTATTTAGTCATATATTAAGTTTGACTATTCATTATATATTTCCAAACTTTATCGGTAGGGACTAAGCTGCTATGCAACACTTGTTTGATTTTGAGTTCAAGGAATACCTCTTATATTTTGGTACTCATATTTTACTTTAGTGCCACTAACAATATTATGCCTTTGGAGATTATTAAAATAAAATTGATTTTTTTCTTTTTTAACAAAGAAAAATCCAAAATGTTTTTGTTTATTTAACTTCAACCCCTTTAAACTCATATTTTGTTTTTATATATTTTTTTGATATTTTCACTTTGAAGTAAGAACAAGATTTATAAAGAATAGTTTGACCTCTGTATTCATTTTTTTTGAAAAAATATTTATATACATATAGTGGGATGCATTAAATGTTTAATAATTGCATATACGTTAAAATTTTAGGTAAGGATAAAGAGTGACATACGTGATCATCTAGTTTTTTAGAGATGGCTATTCAATTTAGGAAACAAATATGCTCATAATTGACCATATATTTGATTTTTTTTTATTTGAGTACTATTTTTTATAATTATTGAAATAGAGTAAAACAAAAATAATGGTGTCATATAGACACATTTATGTGGGCACGGATTTTATTTTTGATGTGATCATTACCAAGAAAACTAAAAATAATTTTTGAAAAGGTTAGTGCAAGGAATTGCACTGCGATTTTCGCTATTTTTTTGGTATTACGATTTTGATAACATTGAATTTTCATTTCACACAATTTTGAGAAATAAATTATTAAAAAATATCAATTCTTAATGAAAACTGACAATTTTTATATCATTATAAATTAGATTCAAAGATGAATCCATTAATATAAATACTAACAAATGATCTTCAAAAACTATAGGAGTCCACCCTTGTTGAAGTTTTAGATTTTTAAAAATTGTTGCAAAGTTTGTTGTTCTAGTTGACCAAAAACTATTGGCCAAGAGTTTACCAAGTTTCTATTGAAAAATATTATTATATTTTGGCAAACTCTTGGCCTAGAGTTTATAAAATTCTTGGTTTAGAATTTTTTTTACTTTTTGTTTTGCCTCATTGTGTTGTCCTCATGGTGCCTCGTGTTGGATTATTGAGAGGCGGGGGTGAATCGGTAATGAACAATTTTATTTCTTTAACCACAATTTATTCTTCATCAATATTTACAAGTTTATATTTAACATTCAATAGATCATCAACAATATAAACATAAAAACCACCACATCACAATAGATACATAGTACACCAGTATTTATGTGGAAACACAAATGGGAGAAAACCATAGAATGATTTTCTTATATATTTATCAAAAGAAAAAATTCATTGGAAGCAACAACTTCTTATTCTCTAGCTACAACTGGAAGAAGGCTCCAACCCCCTATTCTTAGGCTCCAACCTAAAGGAATATGCAACTCTCTGGGTTTTTGGATCCAACCAAAAGGAGACTACAACACCCTAGGTTCTTCAGCTACAACTGGAAGGTGGCTACAACCACCTTTCCTTTCCCCATCCAACCGCCCTGTAATATAAGTTCCAAATGTAGATGACCTTTCATTGTCACTGAATCAAATAACCTATAGTTGTCACTGTCACAACCTGCTACTATCAATTTTGTCACTGAATTCCTGTCACAACCTATTACTAACAATTTTTTCACTGAATTCCTATCATAACCTGTTGTTGATTAATTGGGTTGGTTTTCATTGATGTCAACCCTTGAAGAAAGTCTGGTAGCGAATTCTGGTAGCACAAAGGTTTGGGTAATGGACCCAAGTTTGTTTGATGGATGATGGTATGAATTTTAATATATTTGTAGGTAAGACTATTCTAGATGGATAATACATGTCATTCCATTTCCGGTGGTATGTGTAATGTCACATAACTCCTCACGGTTAGAGAGTTATGGCCATGTGAAGTTGGAGAATCCTCATAAGTCATCTAGAAGCCCCAAAAGGTCAAAGTAGTCAAAGTGTTTGAAAAAGAAATTATTTAAATAATAAAGTTAATGGAGAACTCCCTAAAATAAGGAAAGTGGGATGCTACATGAAAGTATAAATAAGAGGCAAGGCTCTCTCATTGAATCACACTTGAACCTATTGAATATCTATTTTGTGAAAGATTATTTGGGTAGGTATTATTGATAGAGAAAAGTGAGGCAGGAAAAGTGCAGGAAAAAAAGTGCGATAGAAAAAGTGCGGTAGGAAAACTGCGACAAAAAAAGTGTGGTAGAAAAAATGCGACAGAAAAATCATGGCAGGAAAAGTGTGACAGAAAAATTGCGGCAGAAAAAGTGAGAAAGAAAAAGTGCGGCAGAAAAATCACTGCAGAAAAAGTGCGGCAGAAAAATCGCAGCAACAACATGGTTGGGGTCTATTTATGAGAGATATGACACATCTTGTTTGAGGTATGTTTTTTAAGATAGGGTTTAGCTCTTGAGATGGTATTGGATGTTCAATATTGTTGCATATATCATATTTGTTGAGGGATATAGTTGGTATTTTGTTGTTGGTATTTGGCATATGGGTATTGGTCTTTTGGTTGTGATGTGTTGCTGAAGTTGTTGGTTTATCTTGAGGCTACATAACAGTGAGGTTGTGGCACATGGTTTGATGTAAGAGTTTATGGTATTTGGTTTATGGATAGAGTGATGAATTGTTAGATAACTTTTGATGCTTATATTGGTGTATGTATTTGGTATATGGTTGAGGTACATGTTGGGTACATGCTTGAGACAAGTAGTTGATGAGTTGACACATACATGAGGTGTATAGTTGATGAGTTGGGACATACATGAGGTGTATAGTTGATGATGTTGGTACATATTGATGAGTCATAGTTGATGTGTAGTTGATGCATGATTGGTACATATTTGGTGCATGGTTGATGCACTCATTGATGGTACAAGTTGGTACATGGTTGATGCACTTATTTATGGTACAAATTGATTACAGGTTGTTTGGTACAGGTTGGTGCATGGTTGATGCATGTGTTTATAGTACAATTTGATTACAGGTTGAGGTACATATTGATGGATATTTGATGCATGTTTTAGGTTATTAGTACAAGTTGTTTGGAACAGGTTGATTGGTACAGGTTGTTACAGGTTATTGGTACAGGTTGACAGTGATAGGTTGACAGTGGAAGTGGTTGATTCAGTGACAGTGACAGGTTGTAAACATTTGGCATTTATATTTCAGGGTGGTTGGATGGGGCAAGGATAGGTGGTTGTAGCCACCTTCCAGTTGTATCCAGAGAACATAGGGGGTTGTAGTCTCCTTCTGGTTATATCGAGAGAATTGGGGAGTTGGAGTTTCCCTCAGGTTGTAGACTGAGAAACTAGGGGGTTGGAGACTCCTTCCAGTTGCAATTGGAAAACAAAGGAATTTGGTGCTTCCAATGAATGTAATTCTTAAAGACATATAAGAAAAAACATTCTGTGGTTTTCTGGTTTTCTCCCGCTTTGGGTTTCCACGTAAAACACGAGTGTACTGTGTATGTGTGTGATTGCTCATTTGTTCATTGTTTATTTACTCTACAACTATTGGATGATAATGATACATTTATATAACACTTGCATTTTATGGTGAAAAGGGATTAAAATTCTCTATTACTGATTCACCCCCCCTCTCAGTAATCCAACAATTGGCATCATAGCAGGTTCCTTCAAGAAACAATTTAACCACTGAAATGAGATCATGGATTATTTTGAGAATGGAGTACCAATGTTTAATGGTCAGAATGGATTTAAGTATGAGATGTGGAGCAGAAGGACGAAAGTATTTTTACATGCATAGGGACATTATATTTGGATATCAAATGTTATAGGATATGATAGTTCAAAAGGGAAAAGACTGCAACCAAGAAGGAAATGAAGAAGAATAACAAAATAGAAATGGATTTCATCTGGGAAGGATTACCTAATCCAATAAGAGAAAAGGTTGGTAAATGTTCATCAACCAAATAAATTTGGGATACGTTACATGACATATATTCTTCACCCATTGCAAATTCAGAAAATGCCAAAGAAGATGTAGATACAGATCAAGAATTATGTTCACCATGTCAAATAGATTCTGAAGATGAAGAGTACATAATCACCAGAGAATTGATTAGTGATTTATATGAACTAAGAGAAGAAAACAAGACACTCAATAAATAATTGATGAAACAAAAGGAAAGTGTTCACATTTTTTAAGAATCCCAACAGGTCATCGAGAACTTAAGAACTCAGCTAGAAGAATCCAGAAAGATCGGAGAAAATATTGAATATCAAAAGCAGTATTTGGAAGCCAACATAGAAGAAAAGAAGGAAGAAGCAGAGATGAGAGAGAATATATTGATAGATCATCTTAAGGAAAGAACTAACGATCTAAACCATCTTGAGGCAGAGTTTGGTTAAGAAGAGAAAGGAATTAAAGAAGAAATAATCCCATTAAAAATTCAACTAGAAGAAGCGAAAAGAACAGAAGAAGTCATGAAGTCTCAGATAATGAAGAAAGAAGAAGAGGTAGAGAAGCTTGAAGAAGAAATTGTCACATTGAGAAGTAAAATCATCAAGCTCAACAAGAACGTTGAAGAGACAGAAACATCCACATCAGTTATAGAGAATGAAGAGAAGCACTTAAGGTTGCTAGGAAAGAATAATGAAGAAAATAGAAAGAGTTATGCAAAAGTACTTAATGGAAGGAATCATGGTCAACCAGAATCTAAGAAAACTATTGAAGATACATCTTCAAGAAGACCATTCATGTTCAAGCCACAAAGAAGATTCAATCATGATCATGATCAGTCAAGGAAGAAATTCAGAAGAACTACACCACAAAGAAGATCATTCACTCCCAGGTATGAAATTTATTTTATGGTCATTGTTTTTATTGTACTAATTTTGGACATAAGGTTGGAGATTGCAAGGATTGTAAAAGAAATGTTCAAGCAAGAAGTGCATATGTGTCCCCACATAACATTGAATGTTACAAATGTAATAACTATGGACACATAGCTAGTGATTGTAGAAGCATGATCGATACTTCCATTAAAGAGAACATCCATATCAGATATAATAAAGTATGGATAATAAAACATGAAAAAAAGGTGAACAAAGACTAGGTCCCAGAGATCGCAATATTGGAAATAAAACGAGATGAAGAAAATTCTACAGAGAAAAAGAAAGATGTCAGATACATAACGGTTTGGAAAATAACTAAAAGAAAAGAAGGACAGGTAAATAAGGAACAGGTTTAAGAGATTGTACTTTCAAGCATTGTAGTGAAAGATGAATCCACATATAGAAAGAAAGAAGTTAGAGCTCAGAGAGATGATGAATCTACCAATGAATATGATGATGAATCTACCAATGAAGATGATGATGAATACACATCAGAGAAGGAATTGTTATGAGCCATCATGCTTAGAGACTCCCAGGTAATATGAATATTATATAGGGGGAGTCTATGTGATAGTTGTGACAGACCAAAGAACCATCCTTCGAGCAACTTGCAGAATTTGAGATGATAGATCCAGAGCATTCAATTAGAAGAAGTACAATTTGATGGATTAATCAAGACTTCATGATAGTATATTGATACATGGGTCAACATTATGTACAATTTCACAAGTAGAGTCTTGGACAATATGGGCGAGAGCATGGATTCATAGACTGGTTCAGAGAGTGGTTCAGAGAGAAAGGAACATTATCATAATGCATGATAATTACGTAGGAAATGGCTCAAATAATGCTAATGGATTCCAAATTGACAGATATTTTTTTTACACATGTAGTGCATACAAAAATTCACATTCAAAACAGAGTAATTTTCATAACAACAATGAAAAAACTCCCTACGAGCTATGGAAAGGAAGACCAGAAAATGTGAAGCACTTCAGAGTATTTGGAAGCAAATGCTACATCAAAAGAGAAGGTGGTAGAATGGAAAATTTTGACTCTCATGTGGACAAAGGAGTACTTGTTGGTTACTCAAGTACAAGGAAAGAATACAAGTGTTACAATACGAGGTTGAACAAAGTTGTGGAAAGCATCAATGTAACAATTGATAAAACAGGTGGACAAGAATTAAAGGAAGAAGAAAATGAATCAATGGAACAACTTTATGAAAAAGATGAAGAAGATGAAGAAGAAGTACAAGGGGAAGATGAAGAGGATCAGACATAAGTAGAAGAGAAAGTTTAGCAAGTGCCTCCAAAGACACCTAGAAAACGAGTATAGAAGAATCATCCTTTAGATTAGATTATCAGAAACAAAGATGCAATAGTTGAGACTAGAAAAAGAAACTATTCACCAGAACAAACACACCTAGCACTCTCATCTACGATTGAACCAAATAGTTTTGAAGAGGCCAGCAAGGATGAATTTTGGAATAAGGCCATGGATGAAGAATTGGATCAAATAGAGAAGAATGACACTTGGGAATTGGTTCCAGGACTAAAGAATAAGAATGTGATTGGCACAAAGTGGGTATTCAGAAATAAATTAAATGAAGATGGGCAGGTTACAAGGAACAAAGATAGATTGGTATGTAAACGATACACACAAGTTGAAGGAATTGACTTTGAAGAGACATTTTCTCCAGTGTCCAGAATGGAAGCAATCTGATTGGTCCTATCTTATGCATGCTCCAAGAATATTAAAGTGTATCAGATGGATGTGAAATCAACTTTTCTGAATGGGGAACTTGAAGAAGAAGTCTACATTGAACAACCATAAAGATTTCAGTTGTCAGAGAACACTAATTATGTGTGTAAATTGGAGAATGCCTTGTATGGTCTAAAATAGGCTCCTAGAGCATGGTACTCTAGACTGGATAAATATCTACAATAGGCAGGGTTCAAAAAAGGAAGTGTAGAAAACAACCTCTACATCAAGGTAACTCAAAATAGTATTTTATTAATTGAATTTTATGTTGATGATATTATTTTTGGAAGTATTGATGACATGTTAAGCCTGGAATTTGCAAAGGATATGCAGAATGAATTTTAAATTTCATTACTTGGAGAACTATCCTTCTTTCTGGGTCTTCAGACACATCAAAGAAACCAAGGAATTTTATTTCTCAAACCAAGTATATTAGAGAAATTCTAAAGAGGTTTGGAATGGAAGATTGCAAACTAGTTACCACTCCTATGAAAACTAGTTGCAAGCTGAGAAAATACGATGATTCAAAGTCTATAGACCAGAGGAAATACAGGTCAATGATTAGTAGCTTACTATATGTGACAACATCCATACCAAATGTAATGCTAGCAGTTGGACATTTGGAATTATTTCAAGCTGAACCAAAGGAATCACATGTATCATCAGTGAAGAGTATTTTTAGATATCTCAAAGGAACATAAGAGTTTGGATTATGGTATCCAAAAAGAAAGGATCTATCACTTATTGCCTACACAGATGCAGATTGGGCAGGTCGCATTGATGATCGACGAAGCACCAGTGGAGCAATGTTCTACTTGGGTGAGTGTTTAGTATCATGGTTAAGCAAGAACAAATCATCAATATCCTTATCTATAGTCGAGGTAGAGTATATTGCAGAAGCAACATGTTATACACAGGTTCTATGGATGAAACAAACTCTGACAGATATACAGGTTGAGTATGATGAACCCATTCCAATCTATTGTGATAATACAAGCGCCATTAGTATCTCAAATAACCTAGTGATTCACTCCAATATGAAGCACATTTCAATAAAGTATCACTTTCTATGGGAACAAGTTGCATAGAAAAACATCAGAGTTGAATATGTGGGCAAAAAATAACAAGTGGCAGACATTTGTACAAAATTGCTTCCACCAGAAGCCTTTGAGTATCTTCGCCAGAGACTCGGAGTAATTTCTACTCCAAAATGAATGCTTTTGATTGCTTATCTTATATGTCTTAGATGTACACGAGGAAGCACCATAAAGAGGACAATTCAGGTCGGGAGATCAGTTTCAAGAAGAGTTCAGTCAAGGGGAGTATCCTGAAGTACAGTTCAGTTAGGGGGAGAAACCCTAAATGGAAAGATACATTTTCCATTGATGACAAAGGGGGAGAGATTTATCAGATGCAGAACATAGAGGCATGGTTTCGGGGAGAGTGATGGTCATAGGGGGAGAATGAGTGATATGACTTCAGCATTGCATCAAAGTATTGCCATCAATGCCAAAAGGGGAGATTGTTTATTAATTGGGTTTGTTTTCATTTATGTCAACCATTGAAGAAAGTATGGTAGAGAATTTCGGTAGAAAAAAGGTTTGGGTAATGGAACCAAGTTTTTTTGATGGATAATGGTATGAGTTTTGATATATTTGCAGGGAAGACTATTCTAGATGGATAGTACATGTCATGCCATTTCTGGTGGTATGTGGAATGTCACATAACTCCTCATGGTTAGAGTTATGGCCATGTGAAGTTGGAGAACCCTCATGAGTCATCTAGAAGCCCCAAAAGGTCAAAGTAGTCAAAGTGTTTGCAAAAGAAATTATTTAATTAATAAAGTTAATGGAGAAATCCCTAAAATAAGGAAAGTGGGATGCTACATGAAAGTATAAATAAGAGGCAAGGATCTCTCATTTAGTCACACTTGAACCTATTGAATATCATTGAATATTTATTTTTTGAAAGGCTATTTAGGTAGGTATTATTGATAGAGAAAAGTGTGGCAGGACAAGTGCGGCAAAAAAAATGTGACAAGAAAAGTGTGGTAGGAAAACTGTAGTAGAAAAAGTGTGACAGAAAAATCGTGGCAAAAAAATCGTGGTAGAAAAAGTGCGACAGAAAAATAGCAGCAGAAAAAGTGTGGAAGAAAAAGTGCAGCACAAAAATCATGGCAGAAAAAGTCTAGCAGAAAAATCGCGGCAAAAAAAATGTGGCAGAAAAGTCATGGCAACAACATGGTTGGGGTCTATTTATGAGAGATATGGCACATTTTGTTTGAGGTATGTTTTGTGATCTAGGGTTTAGCTCTTGAGATGGTATTGGATGTTCAATATTGCTGCATATATCAGATTTGTTGAGGGATACAGTTGGTATTTTGTTGTTGGTATTTGGCATATGGGTATTGGTTTTTTGGTTGTGATGTGTTGTTGAAGTTGTTGATTTAGCTTGAGGCTACATAATAGTGAGTTTGTGGCACATGGTTTGATGTAAGGGTTTATGGTATTTGGTTTATGAATAGATTGATGAATTTTTAGATAACTTTTGATGGTTATATTGGTGTATATATTTGGTATATGGTTGAGGTACATGTTGGGTACATGGTTGAGACAAGTAGTTGATGAGTTGGCACATACATGAGGTGTATAGTTGATGATTTGGCACATACATGAGGTGTATAGTTGATGATGTTGGTACATCTTGATGAGTCATAGTTGATGTGTAGTTGATGCATGATTAGTACATATTTGGTGCATGGTTGATGCACTCATTGATGGTACAAGTTGGTGCATGGTTGATGCACTTATTTATGGTACAAACTGATTACAGGTTGTTTGGTACAGGTTGGTGCATGGTTGATGCACTTGTTTATAGTACAAGTTGATTATAGGTTGAGGTATAGGTTGATGCATGGTTGATGCATGGTTCAAGTTATTGGTACAGGTTGTTTGGTGCTGGTTGATTTGTACAGGCTATTATAGGTTATTGGTACATGTTGACATTGATAGGTTAACAGTGGCAGTGGTTGATTCAGTGACAGTGACAGGTTGCAAACATTTGGCATTTATATTTTAGGGTGGTTGGATGGGGGAAGGATAAGTGGTTGTAGTCACCTTCTAGTTGTAGTCGAATAACATATAGGGTTGTAGCCTCCTTCTGGTTATATCCAGAGAATTGGGGAGTTGGAGCTTCCCTTAGGTTGTAGCCTGAGAAACTAGGGGGTTGGAGCCTCCTTCCAATTGTAGCTAGAAAATAAAGGAAGTTGGTTCTTCCAATGAATGTAATTCTTAAAGACATATAAGAAAAAGCATTCAATGGGTTTCTCCCACTTTGGGTTTCCACGTAAAACACATATGTACTATATATGTGTGTGATTGATCATTTGTTCATTGTTTATTTACTCTACAACTATTGGATGATAATGCTACATTGATATAACACTTGCATTTTATGGTGAAAAAGGATTACATTTCTCTATTACTTATTCACCCCCCCTCTCAGTAATCCAACACCTGTACCATTCTTCTTCAAAAACATCTCTATAGATCTGTGACCTGTCTATACTGTAACATGCGGTTATCTATGGATTCCTTCACTGCAACTCCCAGACTACCACTAAGTTCTCCCAAAATATTTGTCACTACTTCTATCACAACTATGTCACTTTCATTGTCTTTGTCAAAAATTTGTTACTGTCTCATCAACCTGTATCTGATCATAAACCATCTAAACCTGTGCCATGCCTTACATAAAGTGTATAACAACATACATACTATCTCATGCATCAATCATGAATCAAAAGATACATAAACAATGAATAGTGAATCATGAACTAGAGCATCAACCATGTACAACCTATGCCATCAACCATATGCATATATGTACCATGTCATCAATGAAGCATCTATAACAACCTACGCATGTCCCTCATGCTTACATCACCATACAACATAGATATACCTCAACCAATTACAAGTAGCTCAAATATGTGAACTATAAGAACCATATCAATACTATACCATACATATCCAACATATACCATATCCAAATACCAAGCCAACCATACCAAGTATGCCTCAAGCGTACACCATACTATGACAAGAAGTAACCATCAAAACAAGTATAAAACCATAATAATACCTTTGAGGCTGACCTGAACTGTAAGATGTTGACCTATAGACTTCCTTCATACTTGTAGGGACCTGATACCAACATATACTCAAACCTTCATTATCTTTTCACAGATATGAGACCTTCTTTTCTACAAATTGTGAATATCTGTGTTTTCCTTCACAACAACCTATGTACATCCACGCTCTTTAGACCTGAAACCCGCGGATACCTAAGAAACTAGGTTTTGGTGCAACCTCGAGACTTTCTCCTTCGACCTTCCTTTGTTACCTTAGAAAAATGTTTTCGCAACCTTAGCAAAAGATCACTAGTTCGTAAGATAGATAATCGATGAATGAGTGTGTGAGTGTACTTGTAAATGACTCCTTGTGATGTTTATATACTTGTGCTAGGTAACTCCTCTCCTTAATTTAGGGATTCTAGGGTTTTATTATTAAAAAACATTTACCCCTTTGACCAAGACTTATAACAAACTAGGGGATTCTTGTCCACTCTTTGAGGCATCCAACTTTACAAGACCATATCTCCCTAACTGTGAGGAAATACATGGAATTACACATATCATCATAAATGATGCGATGAGTACTATCTATCCATGAATGAGTTACCTTAATTTACTCCATACTTCATGACCAAAATCCATGATCAACTACGAGATCCTTATCCATACTTAGGGGTTTTCCTGTAGACTTATTCAAAGTGTATTCCTGTGAGGGCCATGATTTAGAGCTACGCCATAAGGGGACCACTTTGGAGACTTCTCCAAATATACCCTCCACATCAGTTGACATCAATCCAACATTCATTGACATCAATGACAACCAAATTTCCAACGATCTCCCCCTTTGGCATTGATGGAAACACTTAGGCATGGCAAGCCTGATGGTCATTCTCCCCCTGTGACCATCTCCATGATCCCCTTGACTGCATGCCTCTATCTCTCCCCCTTTGGTATCAATGGGAAAGGGTGCTCCTCATCTGGGGTTTCTCCCCCTAT
This sequence comes from Picea engelmannii, assembly GCA_009831015.1. Classification (NCBI taxonomy): domain Eukaryota; kingdom Viridiplantae; phylum Streptophyta; class Pinopsida; order Pinales; family Pinaceae; genus Picea; species Picea engelmannii. The sequence goes on from ML779729.1 coordinate 993,463, forward strand.
CTACAAGCCTCTGCTAACTCTACATACTTTTCTCTTCATGGTGATTCCTCATGTAATTATTTGATGTATATATGAAAATCATTCAAAAGTTTCATTATTTGAAGTTCTTCAAGACTTTAGTTTCTCTCCCCCTGCCCAGTTAAGCTTGATGTTGAGTGGATCATTTTGGGGTAGACACTACTCCAAGTTTTTGTTGCAGATACTCAAAAGGTTCCCTTGCAAGTGGTTTGGTGAAGATATCTGCAATCTACTCTTTTGTACTAACATACTCTATCTTGATGTTCTTCTCTGTATCTTGTTCTCATAAGAAGTGATACTTGATATGAATGTGCTTGTATTAGAGTGCATCATGAGATTCTTTGAAATACTTATGGTGTTGGTGTTTTCACTAAGTATTGAAATGGGCTCATCATACTTTACTTACATATCCTAAAAAAGTTTGCTTCATCCAAAGAACCTAAGTACAACATGTCATTGCTGAAATGTATTATTCCTCTATTGTGGACAAAGATACTGATGATTGTTTCTTTCTTAACCATGATACTAGGCACTCACCCAAGTACAAATTTGTTCCACTTTTACTTATTCTATCATCAATACAACCTTCCCAATCTGCATATGTATAGGCCAGAAGAGATGGGTTTGTTCCTTTTGGATACCATAATCCAAATTATTTTGTGCCTTTGAGATATTTGAATATCCTCTTCACTGCCAAGACATGTGATTCCTTTGGTGCTACCTAAAACCTTGCAACTTGTCCAATTTCCTACATTACGTTTGGTCTAGAAGTTGTCACATAAATTAAGCTACCAATCATCGATCTATATTGTCTATGATCTACATTCTTGGAATCATCATCCTTACTTAACTTGCAACTTGTATGCATAGGAGTGTTGACTGGTTTGCATTATGTCATTCCAAAATTATTCAACATTCTTCTGATATAATTTTCCTGAGAGATGAAGATACCTTTGTTTGTATGACATATCTGTAGTCCTAAAATGAAGGTTAATTCACCGAGAAAAGACATCTCAAATTTGTGATGCATGTATTTGGAAAACTTCTGACTCATCCTGTCATTGTCACTTTGTTGACGGGCGAAATTGACCATCCGTCAACTGGGAGAGTGGAACCAGTCCGGGGTTGTCTAAATAACCCAAGCCATTTGGGATGAACCACCCTGACGGGTTTAGCAGCTCCGTTAGCCGATCTGAGTCCTAAGGAAACAAAAAGAAAACTACTCTAGATCAAGTAATCTAACTAAAAATAACTATTATAACAAACTAAACAAATCTAACTATTATATATACAATCTACTATCTAATACTATGCTAACTCTAAGAAATTAAATATCTAACTACTAACAGAAATAAATGTTATTCACAAATGTACAATATTTACAATTTACAGATTTGAATGAAAACCTGAAAAACTCATTCGTATTCTGTCCTAAGACAACGAGAGCTATTGTTTTTTAATTTTTATGATTTTATGAAAAAGAAATAAAATAAAAACTATCTAAACTAAACAACTAAGATACTAATTCTAACTACAAATTTAAACTACACATATATCTAACTAAACTACTTAAATTATACTGGCGAATTAACTATCAAATAAATAACAAACTAACCTGAAGAAACGCTCCAGGTTCGTCCTGTATGTAATGATTGTCTTAGCTGATCGGAGGGAGGAAACCCACACCGAATTATCCACGAGATTCTCGTAAACTAGAAGCAGCTGTGCTCTTCAAATATAATTACGGGACAAACAAGACATAAAAAATTTACAGCAACCTTATGATTTATAAATCTTCATAGTTAGATAAACCTGTATGCAAAGATCTATACAAAATGATTCAATTAACGAAGAAGAGAAATCTATGATTCATTAACTGAAACAAAGTAATTACTGTACTTTTAAATAATGAAAGAGATCATATATGGATAGCACATTAATCAAATCATATAATCCTGCAATAGATTATGATAGCTAAAGTAGTTTATAATCAACTTCAAACTGATATGCATAAAACTTGAAACAAAAGTTTGATATATTGAAAGCGAAAGCTATTACAAGACATCAACTCTCGTCTCAGTTTGTATCACAAATCTATAGCCTGGTTCTCCCACAAGTGAGGATGATCATTATTACAAAAAATAATAAGTATTTAAAGACTTACCACAGGGTAAAACATCCCCGTGGAAGTTATCAAAACTGTTTACACAAATCTGGGAAAGTATCCCAAGTTTCTATCTCTAACTCAAACTAACAACTTAAAAATAAAAACTACATCACATAAATATCTCCTATATTGTCACAGCATGCCCAAATTGACCATTGCAATTCGTATGTACCTGAACAAGGACAAAAATAGACAATATTAGAGGATATTTTGTAGATAGAATTGATAAAAATCTAATTTTAAAGACTAGCTACAGAATCTTGCGATTTTGTAGCTAGCCTAAATCAAACACAGAATCGTATTAAAAATCAATTCAAATCTTAAAAAACATATTCAAACTATTTAAAAAAATTTGATTGCTAAAAGAATCATTCAAATCAACACTTGTATGCAACTTGAACAAACCAAATCGTATTCAACCAAATGATAACAGAGATGTATACACTCTGTTTTAATTCGTTATCCTCAATTCAGGTTAACAAAATCATATTGGATAACCGAACAGTAATGAAATCATTTTCATAACCAATTGAAATCAAAACCAACAGTTTTAACAAATCATATGCGATCGTTTATGCTGCCTCATCCATTAACAGGAGACACGATCGAATCCATACAAAAACAACAGGATCGTTTTCAGATTGATATCTGTATATTAAACATAAACAAACGATCCATGCTATTAGCGAATCAAATTAAAACTGATGTGTAAATTATCACAAACAAAATCATAATGGAATTGATCGGTTGATAACAGGATCTGTGGGATTCGTCCAATCATTTGCTATCGCCAATTGGGGGAAAACACAATCAATTTACAGTCCATGAAATCATCACTTGAATTTATTTCAAAATGAACTATTAGCCGAATTTTCTCATCCGAATTCAACAGAGATAAAATCAAAACCAAAAGAGCAGCATCAAATCTACTTTCAATATCAATCTAACTCAGAACAGGCAATCGTGCTAACTCAAGACATGAATCAATCAAACCAAAACGAATCGAAACATTTTGTGTTTGTTACAGCCATTATGAATCAACACAAGTCCATGATTATAGCAAGTAGATCTTTAGCATAGGTCGAAGATAATTAAAATCCAATCGAGAATACCAATTCAATACAGAACAGAGTCATTTTGAGTTATTAGGGGCAAACGAAACTAATTAAAATCATACCAAATAAACTATCAAACATAATTGATTTACAAACAAACCAAATCAAATCAAAATCAATGAATTGCTTGTACTAAACTGGGCACAACAAATTGCATAAACAAATCGTAACTATTTTTAATTTTAGTAAAATGAACCTTCTGTACAGGAAGAGATAATCAAAAACCAAAACTCGATTCATTATATTAATTCAAGAAATTCATAAAATGAAAATCATACCTGACCAAACGAAACGACTTCGATTATGAAAGTTTGGAATTGACAAAGGCTGTAGCTGATTCGACATTCCTAAATACGATCGAACCAATGGTTTTCTGCTTCTTGTCATTAGCTTGAAGCTTGTCTCTTTCACTTGTCAACACTGTAACTTGGTTTTCCAATGATTTGATTTTCGACTGTAATAAGGGAACGTCGGTATAGTAGCGTTCAAGCCACACATTACATTGAACACATGCTATTTGCTTGGGCTTCGAAACAACAGTCAAGGGTTTGTTTAGATCACCGAGGGTTTCATTAGGTAGCTTAATCCCTGGGTAGCTAGGATTATTCTTTAGGCAAGGGGGTAAATTAGAAACAAAGTCATAGGGTGGATCAGAGCACAAACCTTGGGAATAAGGGTACTCACTAGCTAGGAAGTGCTCGATATCCAAGTCTGAGTCTTCACTGAGGACTATGGGATTTTTATCAACACTAGGTTTAGGTTTATTCCTAGCAAGTCTTGATATCAGTCGAGCATTATTTTTACCTTTTTCGTCGACAGTAAGGTTACCCTTGACCTTCTTGTTCACATGCTTTTTAACAGCCTCAACCTTGTCTGTTATAATGTCAGGTAGGTCGATATCAGGGAATATCGAGGGTTTAGGAGAGGGTAGAAGGGCATGAAAAGGAACGGGTGGCCCGACCTTAGTCTCACTAACCACAGACTTATCAATTTGGACAGACTCTGAATCAACAAAGCCATTCTGAGAGAGAAAAGATTTCCAATTATCATCGTGGAGGTTTAAATAATGAACGACGATAAGTTTGATCAGGTCATGGTGAAACAAGCTACTATCAGCCTTCTCTCGTTTAAACCTCTTAGCCATTTTGTAAAGGCTACGCTGGAAATAAAATGGCATGCTCAATGGATAGCCAATGAAATTCATTAACAGTCGAAGGTAATAAAGAAAAACCAATCCATACCGACCCTCACAGGTCACAAATTGTTTAACCATTATCAGAAGATCATGCCACCTTGGTTTAAACGTGGAAATGGGCATACCTTTGTCATAGGATGTGACCTTTCTTGATACAAACAGTAGTGGCCATGGCACCTCATCAACTTTAGAGTTTTTAAACCATCGTTGGCCCGTGGCTGCTAATCCTGTGGCAGAGCTAATGAACTCTTCATTGATTTCAAGTTGAATGTCACCTAGTTTGGCCCTACACCCATCAAAGGTAAGGGAAAATTGTTGTGCAACAAATAGATTGAAACCCTCAAACCTCTGTACAAACGTGCGCCAACCATTATCCTCTAAATCTTTCCGGGTGTTATCAAACAGTAGCGGGGCTTGACTACCGTTTGGCTCTATTCGCACCACCGGTGCCATAGACAGGAGCACATGGTAAGCGATGTGAACGAGCCAGGTTTTGAACGAAGCATATGCAGGGGAAGAACGCTCAAAGGCTTACCCGATGCTAGCAGAGGTGAAACATGGGTAGGGGTAAACATTAATGATACATCATGCGAAGGTGGTGGAGCTATTTCTGCCCATGTAGAATAGTCATTACCATGGTACAACCGTCGGCGCTTAAAACTATTCAAATCACAACGCATATGTGTTACAACTATACCACTTCAATCAATCAATCGAAACCTTTGGTAAGTGAATTGATCATTCGCGCGAGCAATAGTTATAGTTTCAAAACCAAACAAATGAATCGAAACCAATACCAAGTGTTGTATGAAACGATTCATACCAAGGGCACAACCATAACACCAATGATTTTTTATATAACCATTGTGCCAAGTGAATTGATCAAATAACATGTAAATCCAATCATCAATGCATCACAAACTCAATCACTCATGAAACGAAATTACATAATCAATCGAAGAATGTCAAATGAGTACAGATCAAGAGGTCTTGCCAACTATATAATGGTAAGTAAAATGTAAACACAATGGGCATATCGACAAGAATGATAATGACAATTCAATGAAGATTTTAATGCGACTTCGAAAACCAAGTTTTCACACTTGCAGTCGTGAAAACAAGAAGAAAGGTAAGTGTGTAAATAGCACAAAAACAAAAGTGTCATTTTATTTGAGAATTGTGACAAAAATTAAGGTTTGCAAAACACTGGTGTAGGCAGCTTATAAGGACAGTAGAAAAATGTAAATTGGCTGCCAACACACTTATAAAGATAATATCATCTACATAGAATTCAATGATCAATATACTCTCTCGAACAACCTTTATGTAGACATTGATGTCTACATTTCCCTTCCTAAATCCTTGATGTTGTAGATACCTTTTGAGTCTAGAGGACCATGCTCTAGGGGCTTGTTTGAGCCCATATAAATCCTTCTTCAACCTCCAAACAAATTTTTTCTTCTTTGACAACTGAAATCCTTTTGCCTGCTCAATGTAGACTTCTTCTTCTAGATCTTCATTTAGGAATGTTGATTTTACATCCATATGATACACTTTAATATTTTTAGAGCATGGGTAAGCTACTATTAGTATGATTGCTCTTGTTATCACTCTGTAAATTTTGTCCAGCTGATAGACAAACGACAGAGGTAAATGTTTCAACCATATTTAGAGCTGAGGCACTAGCCTTCTCAATTCAGAGAGGACTCTCTCATATCACTTGTATTTATTTGGCAATCGATGGCTAGATTTGGTTTGTTTTGGGGGTTTTTAATAAATTTGTTGGCAATGAATGGGAGGAACACTCAGGGCTATGGAGTCAAAATTCTGAAAGTGAATGAAAACAATGACTAGCCGGTAGAACTCTCCAGAGGATAAGGCTAAATGAGGCAATGAATATAAGTTATATTCAAATTTAAGTAGAGTTTAGGAATGTAGAGAAAACAATTAACTGCATCAGAGCATTACTGAAATGAATTCTGAATCCGTTAAGAAGAAAATTACATAGTTTAAATTACTTAAGACAAGAGCGTCACAAGACAAATTATGGGCCTTTAACTCTTAAATTTAAACAAAATAAAATGAAAATGGAATAAAAGATCACATGAAATACATACAATGAAGGAAGACAAAACTCATATCGCCACCATTAGAATCTTTTCATAGATAATTCAAAGCCTCTGCATATATATTCAATTCAGCTTCAAAAAATTACAATAGAGTTCAAAACAACCAAAAAGGTGCTCTTGCACTTTTTCCAACATTAATTCATTCAAATGGCCAAGTATTTATACAATTCGATTACAATGGCTGAAACTGAAACGTTTCAGCTTCTACAACTGATTATAATAATTTCAATTGACAGTCTCGGTATATAAACCGATTTACAATAATTACACAAAAGATGTTTCAAAACTAGGAATGGATTTCTCTAATTGCTCAGCTTCCTTTATGACATCTGGCTTGTCCTGATCTTCTGTCGAAATTGTTGGTTTGGTGACATCTGGAGGTCACTTACTAGTTACGGGAAACTGCATTTCGTCTTTCCCAGCCGCATGATTTCCTTCCATTGTGAGTCAGAAAGAATATCATAATCCATCATCTCCTTTATCAAAATCTCCAGGTCAATGCATGTGGTGTAGGAAATAATCAACAAGCCAATCTTCACTGTTTTAAACTGATTCAAAATCGCAAAGTCTGTGGCCAAATACTCTACCAGACTTGGGCCTTTCAGACTCTCCTCCATAGCTTCAAATTTGGAATGATCCATTCTACACTGAATGAGGAGAGAATTGTAGTCTTCTTTATTGTATAATGAACCTTTTCCATCCCAAAATGGCGGGAGGCCCTTGATAAACAATTGTTCAAATGTATCCTTAAAATCCTATATACTATGCTCCATTTGCATAGCTTTGTTTTGAACTTATTTGAGAAAGTTGTGCTTGGCGATGATCCTCCTAGCCCAAATGGTCAATGTAGTTCTGTCCTTTACCCCAATAGTCTAAAGATCATCAGTGGGCACATAATTCAACAAATCAATAGCATTATGGGCCCATTCCGAGGGTTTCTTGGCTATTGTTTCATTAACAACAATAGACCTACTTTGGGCCGTGGTAGCCACACTGTCTTTGTCATTTATAAAATTCAGATAAACCCTGAACTTAGAAGTCTCTATAGCAATAACATCCCAGATCACATGTTTAGCTCCTTGTAACAGTGTTTTACCTTTTAACCTCGTTTTCAGCTTGATCGCCCTCTCTTGCAAATATTGGTTTTCTCTTTGGAGTGGAGCCATCTTTTCATCTTTTATTTTCATCTCTTGTTTCAGATTTTCTAAGTGTAAATGTGTTGAACCTACACAAAATAGATCTATATAAACAATAATACACACATTTGCAGAGAGAATTGGAGAAATAAGAAGAAGGAGATAATGAGTGGAAGAATTCTCATTAACTGTTGTGAATAATGAATAATTTACACATGATATACTCTGTATAACTGAATGAGTTCGACTTGAGGTGAACCAATGTGTCTGCAAGATGCCAGATATATAAAATATGCAGAACAAAAATGAAATGCTAGAAATGACAGAATAACAGTAAAATATCCAGTATAATCTTCACAATACACAGAAATGATATACAAAATAGCAACAGAAATA